>PVJA010023693.1:0-32697 GCA_004027025.1 Myocastor coypus | reverse complement strand
TATATATATATATATATATATATATATATATATATATATATATATATATATATATATATATATATATATATATATATATATATATATATATATATATATATATATATATATATATATATATATATATATATATATATATATATATATATATATATATATATATATATATATATATATATATATATATATATGTATGTATTTCAGCCTATTTAACAATACTAATGGGCCCAGCAGGATGGCTCAGTGGTCTAAAGCGCCTGCTTAGGAAAGCTTAGGCGGCTGCAGGGACCGCGGTTCGATCCCCGGCACCACATGCTGTGCCAGCCCTGCCCTCAGGGCAGGCTGAGCTGGCCATAAAAATTAATAAATAAACAAAAAAAAAGAACAAAGGGGAATTACAACTCAATTTCATGCAAAAGAAAAGTCTAACCATGAAGTATAAAAAGTAAAGCCATATTAATATGCTGAGCTGTAAAGGGTTCAAGTCAATAGCTTCCTACATTGCCAGTTGTGCTGATAACCCACTACTATTAAGGACTATATGTACAGCTATTTTCTCTTAGTTCAGTGAGAAGGAAGATTTATACTAATAGTGTTTAGACAAGATATCATGTCTGCATCTTGTACTCTAAACAACTACTATGAAGACAACAATATGCAATGTATTAATTATTATAACTGTCCTACTACCCTGTTGTGAAATTGTCTCATTACTACTTCTTTCTCATTAAACTAATTAAAATATAAAAAATAAAGTTTTCAAATAAAGATAATTGTAGCGGAGCATGGTGGCACATCCCTGTAATCCCAGCACTTAGAAGGGTGAGGCAGGAGGATCAGTGTGAGTTCGAGACCAGCCTAGGCTACAAAAGTGAGCTCAAGGCTAGCCTGAACTGCATAGTGAAACCCTGTCTCAAAAAAGAAAAAAAATTCTGTGAGGATCCATTTATAGTTTTCTGTTGCATGTAAAACTAAGAGAAGCTGGGAGTGGTGACACATGCCTATAATCCCAGCACTTGCAAGGCTGAGGCAGGAGGATCAGTGTGTGTTTGAAAACAGCCTGAGCTACAAAAAATTATTGACATCATCAAGTGTAGTTTGCTCCTTTTGCAGTAAGAAAACTGGAGATCAGAAACATGACTTGGTGCTGAAGGTTCAGCTCAGTGGAACAGTGTGAGGCTGCTTGTGTGTGAGGCTCTGGGTTCAATCCCCAGCATCAAAAAAAAAAAAAAAAAAAAAAACAACAGGCATACAAGCACCAGGCACATATTAGTCAATGAAAGTGCAATGATGTTTTCAATGTGAACTAGGAATGGTTAAGGCATTATCATTTACATTTTAGGCATATAGTTATGTTCTAGTTTGGGCATACAGTTATATATAGTTATATTCAGGAACCAACGGATCATGTGACTGAGGGTTTGTGCCTGGCAAAATACACATGCCAAAGCTTTAACCCTCAACGTGTTGGTACTAAGAAGTGGGCTGTGAAGAGGTACTTATGTTTAGATAAGGTCATGAGAACCTGTAGGATTCAATTAGTGCCCTTATAAAAAGAAACATATATCTCCCACCCCACCTCCACACACACACTTTCATCCATGCTGGAAGGTGGCCCTTGCCAGGAGTTCATTTTGCCAAATTTTCTGGTACCTTGAGCTCGTTTTTCCTAGACTCCAGAACTGCAAGAAAGAATTGTCCTTAGTTTAAGCCACTGCTCTGTGGTAATTTGTTAGAGCAGGATGAGCAAGGAGAGAAACATTGCCAAAAGAGTTCTAAAAGAGGCTGAAGCAAAAATATGATGCAGAGTGTGTCATGGACAAAAACCTCTTCAAAAACATTTAATTGGGGAAATTTCTTAAAATTCTTGCAATGAGACAATGTAAAGATCTATTATGTGTTTATAGCCAACTTTAAACCATTATCAACAATATTCTTGTAGCTTTGTGTTATTTGGTAGAATATTTTAAAAGCAAAATGTATATGTACCATCTTATATTTTCATATCTCTAGGGGATGAAAACATTTTCCAATAATATACTCACAATAACTTTATTATGCTTCATAAAATTAAGAAGAAATTCTTAAGCTAATGTCTACTCTAGGAGAAACCTAACTTCATGAAATTACAGATTAATGGGCCAAGTTATCAAGTGAGTCTCTTCCTACGAATTTTTAAAGAGGAGGAAAATTTCAAAACTAAAACTTGCAATCTCACTTTTTCTTGACTTGCTCTGCAAATATAAATCTGGGCACTCAAATTCCAGAAGAGGATAAAAATAGGCTGTGAATCAAAACCATTAATCATATCCTGTTATTTTTAGTTATCTGTTTCTTCCTGATATTTTAAACTCTGCATCAGTTTAATATATTTGACCATATTTTTTCAAGGGAAAGATATATTAAATCAACTGTGAAAAAAAATTTTATGTATTTAGGACAGGGTCTACAGGGTCTACATTTTCTCACTACATAGATCAGACTTACAGTGTTGGTCCTGTTTTCAGCCTCCCAAGCACTGGGATTACAGGTTCATGCCACCAAACCCAGTCTCAATCACCATCTCAGCACACGCAGGGGTGCAGAGACAGTGTGGCTCACTGGGGATCAATCCCCAGCCATTGCACTCTGCCTAAGCAGGTGCTTTAGTTGACTGAGCTATCTGGCTGACCCAGTAGTGGAAAATTTTGGCTATAACATAAATTTAAATGTAGTGTTGGGTGCTCATCTCAGCCTGTATCTGTGCCCACACATGATGCTTACTTAATAACTTGGAAAGACATATGCTAATAGTTTGTCCCACGACCAAATGATCTGCCATGGAAATAGTATAAATAGTTCAGACCTAGAAGTATAAAAACTCAAAAACACCTGTATGACAGATGGACAACAGGTTATGTTACCCCCATATTTTTATTACCTCCCTAGTAAAAACACAGAGATTTGAAATAATGCTTAGGCTTTGGATGAACTTAGAGTCAAAATACTATAAGTTGTATTTTCATTGGAATGGGTAGAAGAACTCTTACATATCCAACAGGCACTCAATCATATTTGTTGATTGGATCTCATGTTTGAACTAAATTTGCCCTGCATAGCAACCATTAAATTCCTGACTGTGTTGCCTGCAATGAATATGTATTATCTTACATTCTGGAACAAAGAAGAAAACCCTCCCTCATACACATACTTGTTGGGCATTTAGTGCATTATTTGCTATGACATTATTTACTGTGATCAACAGCTGAACCAAAAGCTTACAAGGAGGAACTTTTATTTTAGCTCATAGTATCCATGATCAGGTAGCTCTGTCACTTCTGTTCTGTGGCAGAATACATGCGGGAGGAAGCCACTAATCTCATAGCAGACAGAAAACAGAAGCAAGAAGGAAGGGATGGAGTCCCAATATCTCCCTTAAGAGCACACCCAGTGACCTCAGCTTCTCTCACTGAGCCTCCCTTGCTAAAGGTTCTGCCATCTATCAATGGCACCATGAGCTGTAGCCAGGATTCAGTCAGCACTTGTGTTTGTGTGATGGTGCCATACACACCATGCTCCACCACCCTTCCCAACCTCCATTAATGCCAGAGAACAGCCCATAGGTACATGATGATAGGAAGATCTTACTTTCTAGAAAGAAACTTACCAAACATTTTATTGATACGTCAGTGAAATACTAACTCTTCCAGATGGGCAGTCTGCTTAATAAGGTTGCCATAACTCTGTAAAAAAAAAAAACTTTTACTGCATCTTTTCCTGGCCTAAAATTCATCAGGCATAAGCACAATTGATGCTATCATGGGAGCTTCTAATCACATAATAACTTATGTACAAACACATGGGAACATCACTCCCAGCAACAACAGCATGAATAAAACAGTATCACCAGACTATATGAAGACTTCACCTGTGTCTTATAGGAGGGATAATATGGCCAGAATAAAAAAAAAAAAAACAAAACAAGCAAACAAAAAATGAGCTGATTTTCCTTACATCACATTGATGCTTCTCTCAGTTATCTTTGTGAATAGGGGCAGTGCCTTTCACATCATTGTTCCCTGAGAATGGTGCACCATAGCTGCACAGAGGGGGAAAAAAAAAAAAACATAAGTTGGCCAGGCCTGGTGGTACCCACCTGTAATTCCTGCTACTTGGGGGACTGAATCAGGAGGATCGCAAGTTTGACACCAACTTTGGCAATTCATCAAAATTATCTTAAAATGAAAAAGTTGTAATAGGGGCTCAAGATGTATCTCAGTGCTGGTGTGCCTCCCCACCACGTGCCACCCTCGACTCAATTACTGAGTAAAACAAAATGACAACCAAAGTTCTCAAGACCATAAAAAATGCTTATGAGGACCTCTAGGGGATGCGGTCAGAACTTGAAATCTTAGAAGTTCCTTGCGTGCTTCTCCTATCCTCCATCACCAGCAGTGTGTGAGAAACACTGTCCACAGTATGTAGAATAGCTCTCTACCCACAGTAATCCTATGCAACTGTTTGATGAACAAATAAATGTCAAAAGAAGAAATTTAGCAACTCCATGCACTGTGAGCACACACAAGGTCTACTGATGCATGTATCTTTTGAGCATCTTGCACATTGCATCATCTGGCCTAGACAGCTGTGTGGCCTCACTCCATTTCCTTCCTGAGCTACCAGAAATAATCCCACTTTACTGAGAAATGGTGAGGAGGAAAATTTGTCTTATTTATTCTTTGGCTGGTAAAATAAGGAGAATGAGATAAAAACCCTAACTACATATAAATATGGACTGCCATGCAATACAGCATTTAATAATTAACTGGGAAGTGTTTGGCAATGAAGGCTCCGGTACTTGGGGTTCCTACATAAGCGAGTGAAAAAACTCAACTCAGTATAAACAGTAAAGCTAAGCTCAACTTTAATCAACCAGAAGACACTAACTGGCTCTAACTAGAGACTTTGTCAATCAAAAGCTGCCAATGAGCCACTTCCACTCTATCCAATCAAATATTTTTTTCTTGCTCATTTGCATACATTATCAATGTTTCCTTACCTCCCCTCTGTGGAACACTGAACTCTGCTTGTGGTCTGGTGCTACAGGATTCATGAATTACCTCATGTTCAAATAAACTGTCATCAAATTTTGATGTGCCTAGTTACCTTGGAACAACAGTAGCTAAACTGAACATAGATCTACCATAGAACTCAGCTATCCAACTTCTGGGTGTAATGCAATCAGCATACCAAAGAAACACCTGTATGCCTATATTTACTGAAGCATTATTCAAATTAGTTAAGAAACACAATCAGCCTAGGTGCCCATTAAGGGATGAAAAAAATAAAGCAAACATTGTGTGTATACATGCACCCATGCTTGTGCGCACATGTGTGCACACACACACACAAATATTATTGAGGCACAAGGAAGAATGAAACTGCAGGAAAATGCATAGAACTAGAGGACATCAACTAAAGTTAAATAAGTGAAGAGATAGAAACACAAACACAGGCAGGAGGATCAGTGCAAGTTCGAGACCAGCTTGGGCTAGAAAAGTGAGCTCGAGGCCAGCCTAAACTGCATAATGAAACCCTGTCTCAAAAAGACAAAAGAGAGAAAGAAAGAAAGACAAATACTATCTATTCTCTCTCCACTTGGGAGTGGGGCAAACAAGTTGGCTCAAATGTGTGGATAAAAAGAGGTTCAATAACAGATAATCAAAACAGGTAAAAGCAATAAGCTCTGGTGTACCCCAGTGCAGGGAGATGACTAGAGTTCACAACCAGGACTTATATTATGAAGACCTAAATGGTCTTCATGAGCTTAAATGAGCTAAGTGCAAAGGCTCCAAGTGAAGAAATGATAAGGGGAAAGACATGCTCATGACTGAGATCTGAGCAGCGCATGCTGTATGCATGTGCTAAAATATCACATTGGATCCATTAATATATATAATTTCATGATAATAGAATTTGAAACATTAAAACAATAATAACTGCTTCCTAACTAACATGCACTTTATATCTAGCAGGCACCATAGAAGATACAAATTGATCACAAATTTGATATTATCCCTTGGAAATTTGGTATTCAGTGTTGAAAAGGATGCCTTATGTCCTGTGCTGGGAACTTCAACAAAATCTCTTAATCACTCCAGGATAATTCTGTAAGGGAGAAATGTATGTGCTATAATCTCAATCTCACTGGTGAATGAGCTTCAGATGTTAAAGACCAGCTGATGGTCATATGTTGGTACAATTTGAATTTGAGCTTTTATTTTTGACTTCAGACTGCAAGCCATTGCCACTAGTCTACACTGCGTGCAAGTGGGATGGAGGTCACCGTCCACTCAATATCCATTCAAGCAGTACTAGGTGCTGGCATAGGTGCAGATCACACCTCGTCTCTACCTTTATGTGGCTTCTAGTTTTAGTGGGAAGGCAGACACTTAGTAGTGAAAGCAATGAGTAATATAAAAGAAAATTGGGTGATACTATAGCACACGGACACCTACAACTAGTAACCAGCCTTGATCTGCTAAAGACAAGATTGTCCAGACATTCTTAGTGACAGCTAAGAAGGCCATGGTGACAGATGTAGCGAATGCTGCACTGTGGTCTCATAGTGTAGCAGAGATTGGACTTAAACTCTGATTTCAACAGTAAAAAGTGGAGATTTACAACCAGACAGCTGATGGCTGTCTTAGTGAGACACAGAACACTCAACTCTCAGACTGCTAACAACTTCCAACATTGCAAAGGCATGAGCATCAGCCAAGGACTATAGTAGCCTGTTAATAATATGGTAAATGTGATACTCCTGATACTTACAAAGCAGCCTTAGAAGGCTTGCCTTTCGAAATCACTATTGCAAGAACAACTCTTTGGTTTCTTAAGATGACAATGAGAAATTGTCAGTGGAAATTAGAACAATTTGAGGAAATTGGCTGTGTTTATCTCTCTCTCCATCCTAATTGCAACATTCAAATCCCTCTTGAATAGTCCTTGTGTTATCATTAGAGCCTCTAACAGAGCTGCTCCTATGTCCAGGAAAACCGTTGTGTCTTTCTGCTAAATAAATGCTTTAAACTATAACTATTGGTAGCCGGGCGTGGTGGCGCACACCTGTAATCCCAGCACTCGGGAGGCTGAGGCAGGAGGATCGGTGTGAGTTCGAGACCAGCCTGGGCTACAAAAGCGAGCTCAAGGCCAGCCTGAACTGCATAGTGAGACCCTGTCTCAAAAAAGACCAAAAAAAAAAAAAAAAAACTATAATTATTGGTATTTCCAGCAGCAAGCACATTGCTTTGTGCACAGTTCGAATTTGTCTACTCCTGCTGTAAAACAAACAAGTGGACAAGCAAAAAGACTAAGGAAGAACTCACATTGGGCTGTACTTCCTATGCGATAGCATTAAAACGTGCACGTTTTCTTTAGCCTACCTGAGATCCTAGTTAAGCCACCCACAGGCTACCATCATATCTGTGGTAAAATGCAAACTGTGCCTATGAGGCTTTGGAATCTGGTTTCTGATCATCTTTGAAGCTCTGTTTTGGTGGTCCTTTCATTTTTCTACAAGCCGTAAAACTTTCTAGATAAGTTTATTTTTATTTAATTTATTTTTTTTCCAGTACTTGGGATTGAACTCGGGACCTTGTGCTTGCCAGGCAGTGACTTATGCCATTAAGCTATATCTCCAGGCCTCTCTAGATATTTTTTAATTCTCAGACATGTCATAGTCTCTTTGAATTTTGGGACTCTTTCCACACAATGTACCCTCTGTCTGGAACATTTTTTTGTGCTCTCTTCATGCAAAACAACTGCCTCCCTTTCTTCCAACTATGACCCACCACTATATCCCTGCATATAACACACACACACACACACACACACACACACACACACTTCATTCCTATGAAACTACTAGGGCTTATCTATCTGACCATCTCAATGCCTAAAACTCTAGGTGAGGTACTTTCCTTTGGGTTAACATGATAGTTTTTTTTATTATTATTATTTTTCTGATTAGTGACTGTATCTGGTTGAGCTCTAATACCCAGCTATTTGGTCAGACATTATTCTAGATGTTTCTATAACGATGTTTTTTTTGTTTGTTTTGGTTTGTTTTTGAGACAGGTTCTTGCTATGCTGTTCAGGTTGGCTTTGAGCTCACTTTGTAGGTCAGGCTGGTCTTGAATTCACAATGATCCTTCTGCTTCAGCCTCCAGAGTGCTAGGATTGCAGGCATATGCCATCTTTTTCAAAATTTTTTAATAAGAGTAACATGTTAGCCAGGTGCAGTGATCCGTACTTGCTACCCTAGCGATTCCAGAGACTGAAGCAGGAGGGACTGAAAGTTCAAGACCAGCCAGGCCAACCTAGGGTATGCCTGCCTCAAAACATTTTTTTTAAGGTAGAGTAAAGCTCAGTTGATAAGAGTGCTTCCTGCTTGCTGGCCCTGGGTTTAATCACCAGTAACACACACACATACCAACATTTAAATAGGTGGAGTGAACAAAAGCATGTTGCCCTCCATCTCTGGATGAGGCTAGGCATCACCCATCCAGCCTGGGAACTTCCAACCAACTAAAGACCTTAAGAGAACAAAGGCTGGACTCACCCAAACAAGAAGGAATTCTCCAGCCTGCTAGCCTTTGAGACTGCGCTCCTTCCCTGGAGTTTTCTCCAGCCTGCTGTCCTGTCTACACATTTAGGACTTGCCACCCTCTACAATCTGCATGAGGAAATCCTCAAACTGTCTCTTTCTCTTCCTCCCTCCCTCCTTTCTTCCCTATCTAACACACACACACACACACACACACACACACACACACACAACTTGTCTTTTGAAGAGTGCCAATACATCCTTTTTACTTACAATTGCTTGTCATTTCTTTTTACTTTACTCTACTCTCACTTGACTATAAGCTCCCTAAAAGAAAAAATTTAAACTGTTACTCATTTCTACATCTTGTAGCGGATACATGTGACATTATAGTCTAACAAATACATGTTAAAAGAAAAAACAAGAGTGTACAGCATACGTTAAGTCAAAGGTCTCATATTAAAAGTAAAACCAATAGTATGGATTTATGACATTTACAGATAGCAAATACATGGTTTAAGGAATGAATTAAGAAATTCCAATGCTGTGCATTTGCCATGATATACTTGAAAAGAGTATACTTTTTATTGACTTTTTTATTCTCTTTAAAATTCAAAAAAAAAAAAAAAAAAAAAAAGAGTCTATTCTTCTGCCATTAGGTCACCTCTGCTTAAAAGTCTTCTGCCCCAAAGTAATTTCAAGATTGAGGCCAATTCTTCACAGCAAAATTGCCTCCAGCATGACTTAAGGGAAATGTCTTCAAATACAAGATAACAAAAGTTAATTAGAATTTGTTAACAGTGTCCTGCATCCCTTAAATCCACACTGCCAAGGGATGATTGGCTCTAAAGTTAAGGACACATTTTTTCCTCTGTTTCCTGAAAAGGCTGTTTACAACTTTTTAAAAAATGTATTTAGTACAGGTTCTACAGGGTCTCGCTACACCGATCAGACTCACAGTGATCCTCCTGTATTCAGCCTCCCAAGTGCTGGGATTACAGGCATGCACCACCAAACACAGTCTCAATCGCCATCTCAGCGGGCCCTAGGGATGGGGCTGGTTCAGCATGACAGGGATCAAACCCCAGTCCCTGTATCTGCCTAAACGGGCATTTTAATCCACGGAGCTATCTGGACAGCCCCGTTTGCAACTTTGGACACTGAATGGGAAATAATAATCATTATCATCAATCATTTTGATACCAAACTTTTCTTCTATCTTTTGATCTTAGATAAAAGTCACATTGTAAGACAAGTAAGAGCTTATATTTTTATGGTAACATGCAAGCTTAAATTCTTTCCTATAGTCCCCTCATTTCACAAATTTGATAAAGTTGGACAGATAATAATTAATGCATTGCTAAATTATGGATTCAATTCAAATCATTCTCCAAATCAGTAACCTAGCTACGTTAGTCAGTTTTAGGTATCAGCAAAATTAACTTGTTGATGACATATCAATCATTTCAAGCAACAGTATTCTTGAAGTACTTGGTTTTAGTGCTGCCCTTTTAACAATGGGTAGTATTTGTTCATGATTCTTCTCTTTGTGTTTTTTTAAAGAAAAGTGTAAGAGACACTTTCTATCTTTAGTATGTTATTATGTTTTGAAGTTAAGTTTTTGTTTTTTTGATACCAAGGATTGTACTCAGGACCTTGTGCTTGCCAGGCAGGCACTTTGACACTGAACTATATTGCTGGCCCTAAAGCCTGAAATTAAGTTTTTTGTTTTTTCTTTTTCTTTCTTTTGGGATAGTACTATGTTTTGGCTAAGAGTCCCTCAAAGGCCCAAGTGTTAAGGGTTTGCTCCCAAGGTTGGTGCTGAGAGGCATTAGGATCTCTAAGAGAGGGTGCCTCATGGGCTGTCTTCTATGATGAGAACACACCCTTGAAGGATATGGGAACCCTAATGTTCTCTCTTCTACTTCCAGGCCTGAGTGAGGGTTTCCTCTGCCATTGGTTTACACGATAGTGTTCTGCCTCACTGCAGGCCCAAAAGCAATGGGCCACCCTCGAGGGAAGGAAGCCTCCCAGGCTGTGAGCCAGAATACACCTTTTCTCTTTTCAAGTTAACTACCTTAAATATTTTTTTGTGGTAACAGAAAGATGACAGAGGGTTTTCACTAGTACAGGTCATGGAGCACAAGACTCTGTGGTTGAAAAAAGAGCATGGTCCACTCAACAACTTCAGGCCCTGTAGCTCCAGGTGGCCACACCACGACACCTGGACTGGGAGGCTGAGAACAGGAGGATCACCCATAGGTTCAATCTGTGCAGTGAGACCCTGTACCAAATACATCAAAATAGACAAACAAACAAAAAATAAGTCAGAGACTTAGCCTGGGCTACACGTGAGCTCAAGGCCAGCTTAAACTGTACAGTGAGACCCAGTCTCAAAAAGATAATTTTTTTTCTTTCAGTCGCTATTCTTTCACTCCACTCTACCAAGAATAGGTGCCCCACGAAGTTCATAATGGACCGCCCCCTGGAGTATTATAGTAATTTCCATTTGAAGTAATTATCTCACTGCACCTCTTAGAAACCCAAAGAAATATTTCTGAAATAACTATTTAATTAACTCCCTGCAGAAATAAGAATGGAGAATACAAAGAAGCAAGTAGACAAACTTGAACAAGGTGTGAGTCACAGATTACTTTTTAATGTCAAGAATTCTTCTTCTAGTAGGCATTACCCAAAGTACCCAGTTCCAAGGTCAATAAAAATGTAGCATCCACCTTCCTTCTCTGAATCATTGTGGAGCAAGCAATAAAGGATTCGAAACTAGTGTCATTTCTGTATTGTGTATGCAGTTGATTGGGCATCAAATAAAAAGTGTCCTATACTTTGAGAAACCCTAAAAGCAGCAGTGAGAGTAACAATTTTGGAATTATTGATTACTGTAGTTATATTAATCAGTATTATCTCGAGTTTCTACTTTCTGGCCTAAAAAATAAAGCAATCACCTTTTCTGTGCCTCCATTTCCTACATGGCAGCTGCTCCTCACTCCAGCCTGCCACCTCCCTTGCAATCTTTCCTTCTTTTTTGTCTTCTTGAGACAGGGTCTCGCTATGCAGTTCAGACTGGCCTTGAGCTCACTTTATAGGGCAGGCTGGTCTCGAACTCGCATGATCCTCCAGCCTTAGCCCTGAATCCCAGGATTTCAGGTGTGTACCACCATGCCGGCTCAGTCTTTTCCTTCTTGATCTGTGTCATTATTCACTGACTCAGGCAAATTCAGAACCTAGGGAAGTCTGTGAACCAAACAGGTTTGTTATGTCTTTTCCGTCTCTCCTTTCCTTTTTCTTTGAGCTCCTGGAGTGGCTAAATATCACTGATAATGTTGTCTGCTCACCAGCAGCATTTACAGCATCTTGACGTGGGTCCCCACAGCTCCAAGAACTTCCTTCTCTAAGTAAAGACAATTCTATTTTTTTTTAAATTTATTTATTATTTTTATTCTTGTTTCAGAACGTTTGTTTATTCACTCATTTTTATGGCCGGCTCAGCCCACCCCGAAGGCAGGGCTGGCGCAGCATGTGGTGCCGGGGATTGAACCGCAGTCCCTGAAGCCACCCAAGCTTCCCCAAGCAGGCACTTTAGACCACTGAGCCATCCTGCCGGCCCAGTAAAGACAATTCTAAAACACTTTTGTGTGGAGAGTAAATACCAGTTAATGTAGACTTTTTAAAAAAAAAATTATTTATTTATTCGATACAGGGCCTCACTATGTAGCTCAGATTCCCAGTGATCCTCCTGTCTCAGGCTCCCCAGCACAGGGATTACAGGCATGCTCCACCATGTCCAATGTTGGGGCCAGCACAGAGCTCCCGGAACGCTGGGGCAAGAATGACATATGGTACCAGGCATCGAACTCTGGTTTCTACACTTGCCAGACAGGTATTTAGGCCACTGAACTATCTCCCCAGCCTCCAATTTTGACTTTATTAACTTTATTTATTTTTTTAAATAAATTTTATTTTATTTATTAATTTTTTTCTTGTTTCAGAACTTTTGTTTGTTTAGTCACTCATTTTTATGGCCGGCTCAGCACGCCCCAAGGGTAGGGCTGGCGCAGCATGTGGTGCCGGGGATCAAACCGCGGTCCCTGAAGCCGCCCAAGCTTTCCCATGCAGGTGCTTTAGACCACTGAGCCATCCCACAGGGCCCCAACTTTATTAACTTTATATGACAAGTAAATAACCGTTTTAGCCAATATACCCCCTTTATTCAATTATAAAGTTTGTTGATCCTGTGAACAATAGATTGGTACATAAAAATTCATTTTATGTTATATACAATGTATACCTTTATGTCTAATAGATACATTACAATATATGTAATACATAACAGTATAAGTTGGGAAGAAGCAACTGTTTTGAAGCACTGACAATATTGTTTTTATCTTTATTTAAAAATGTCAGGGCCAGGGAGATAGCTCAGTAGAATAAGCGCTTGCCTGGCAAACTCAGAGTTCTGTGTTCAATGCCCGGTAACACAAAAAGAAAAGAAAATGTCTCACAGTTCTACTGAGTATGATTTGTTGGATCTTTGGTAAAAATAAACCAAAATTGGTCATGTGCACATAAGCATTTAAGAAACAGTATTACTAGTAAAATATGATACAGTCACTAATTCTGCTAATGTTAATCTACTACTATTCTATAAATCGTCATGCCTTTAGCCTTATGGAAGCAATCTCAATGAGAAAGTAGAAAATAAAACCATTAGCAGAAAAGGCCTTGTTATTTGGAGACTTAATTTTTTTCAGCAAGAAACTAGCTCTCCTGATTCCATACCACCAATTAACAATTTGATAACTTTACCCTAAAATTATTAAGAGAAATCATTTTACAAGTTAAATGACAAGCTTTGACTTAGTCTACCATAAAAACTTTTTTATGACAAACCTATCTACACTGATGACATATTAATGTAAGCTAAAGTAAAATTTTAAAAATTTGGACCTTGTATCAATGTAAGGAAATTTCAGTCAGATTTTCCTCCAAGAAATAGGAAATAAGGTAAAAATAGCCTGTTCTTTGAGAGTTAAGCTTTAAGATCACCTACAACAGCTAAGAGCAAAAATAAATGAAATCAGTTTTGAAATACAAACTGGCCTGACTTAACTGTACCTCGATTTTTACTGAAAGAACATTGCTAAGATGTAACCATGGTAACAGAGACAGAACATACAGGGACACTTTCAGAGCTGGTGGTGCTCCAAGGGGTGTCAAGGAGACAAGAAGCGTAAATCAAGAGCAGCAGGATGCCCCTAGCTTATTGAAAATCAGTGTAGAACAGCGCAATCCCTGGAAATTGAGTGCGTATTTCTACCTCAGGACAAAATCATCAGCCTGTTGTAAAAATAAAAGAATCAAGAAAAGTAATATGCATATAGCTCTACTAATCCCAGATCTATGTTTATCAAACAGCTATTGGTGTGACCTTTGGTGTTCTCACTAGATATGAGTGCACAGAAAATGCACTAATTTTGCTGTTAACAAGTATTAGGTGCATGTATCACAGTTCTTAGAAATTTATAAATTAGTATTTCTGGTTTTGTATGTTAGTTTCATGAGCTCATGTTGTAGAAAACGATATCTGAAAATCAGGATTTACTGGACTGGAGCCTAGAAGGCTCTGGGGAAATCACCAAAGGACTGGGTCTCTGCCCTGCTAGCCTGTTAGAAACGGCCAGAAGTCTCCTTCTGACAATGACCATTCATCAATCAGCCAAGCTTTTTCCATTTAAAAGGACAACTAAGGATCAGGGAATATAGTAGAGTTCAATGGTAGAACACTTGCTTAGTGTGTGCAAGGCTCTGGGTTTGCTTCCCAGTATGAGAATACACACACACACACACACACACACACACACACACACACACACATGCATACACACAGCACAGCAAATGATCACCAGTAATAGCTTGGAGGGCAGTGTCAATGATTTATTTCTCTTTAATATTTCTCTTACTCTTTTATAAAATTAAACTTAATGGTACAATTTAGATATTGATCATAGGGAAACTGTATCTGCACATGGCATATCCTAGTTCCTCTTGTTTCCCCTGATTTCTCTCCTTTTCTCAACCTTTCTTTCCTTCTTTATTTATAAAACTTTGCTTTCATTTTTCCTTTTTTCCTCATTTTTTTCTCTTCCACCCCTGCCATTTGTCTTTGCTATTTCTCTTATTCTAACATTGTTGAAATGACAATGAACACAGACAAACTACTAGTAGGGAGGATTATTCAGACCACGATGGATGGCAAGGAATCCTTAGATTTAAAATATCCCATAGGTAGTATAAGAAGTAAACACTAGGCATGTACCATATACTCAGACCCTTTTTTATTTTGGGGGGTGGAGGAGTCCTGAGGCTTGAACACAATGCCTACCAGGTACCAGATACTATCATTGGAGCCCCTGAATTCCAGATTCATCTTCTTCATTACACTTGATAAAACCCAGCATGAGTGAATCTTACTGCCCACCATCTGTGCAGCTGGTAGTTACCAAAGAGCTGACCACTGTCAGATAACGCATAGAAATACATGGGATGGTGTGTTCTACACGCACAAATAGGGTACGGTCTGTAGAGCCCTCTGTCCCCACTAGGGTACTTTTGCTCACTGAGACTTTTTTTTTAAGGTTTTTTGGGACTGGGTCTCACTATGTAGTTCAGGCTGGCCCTAAGCTCACTTTGTAGCCTAGGCTGCTCTTGAATTTCCAGTGATCCTCCTGCCTCAGCCTCCCAAGTGATGGGATTACAGGCCAGGACCACCATGCCCAGCTCTCTGGGATAATTTGAATCTTCTCAATCTCTCCACACACTTTTTCATGTTGGCCCCTACTTCCCTGAGAACATTCTGACAAACTGCTCAACGAGTTTACATACCCACCTAGCAACTACACTCTTCTCACTTTACTGTGGCACACCAGTTTGTTACGTGGTCTGCTGTTGAATTCCGGAGACGTTCCAAATTAAAGCTTTGTCCTGCCGTGATAACGCGGGTTGCAAGAATCCTTTCCTTCCAGTAGGAGACACTGTTCCGCCTTCTGCCAGGGCTGCGCCGGCGCTGGGGCTTCACGTGACCCGGCCACCATAGCGCCGGAGGGAGGTCCTGCAGAGATTTGCTTTACGTGCGTAGCGCCATGACGTAGGACGTAGGGGCTGGCTTGCCGCCATCTTGCTTCTTTTTCTCGCCTGCTCTCACCCTCTTGCAAAGCAGAGAAAGTGCTTTGGCGGTTTGTCCATCGCAGCTAGGCTTCCCAGTGCGGTGGCCTTTCTAGCCACCCGTCGAATCCCAACTTCCCCTTCCCCTGCTCCGACCTCGGTGAAGCCCTCCAAGTACGCAAACTGGACGCCCTGGCGGGTAAGGAAGCCGAGGGCAGCGGGGCCGCGATCAAAGAGGGCCCCACCGGGAAGGGCCGGCGTGCGGCGCCGGGGCCCGGGGAGTGCGTCCGAGCTGGACTCGGTCGTCCGCGGCCCGCTCTGGAGCCCCTTGGCGTGCTTACCGGTGTCCCGCGTTTGGGGACCTCGGCCCGCGCCCCGGAGCGGGAAGCCAGCGTCGGACCCGCTCCACGAGGTGTGCGGCGAGCGTTGTGGCCCATGGGGCGCCCCCCACCGGGTCCCCGGCCCGGCCCTGCGACCGCATGGTAAATCTCCCGGGGGCCAGGGAGTTTCCATCCCGCCGGACTGCGGTGGTCCCCCACCACGGAGGCAGCGTCCCTCAAACGACCCCAGGGCTCAGCGCGGGCCTCTGTGTTTATACCTTCGCGTGTAGCAGGCAGGATTGGAAGGGAGCAGTGAGGGTATGGATTAAAGATCCGATTCTTCGGGGAACGGAGACCACTTCCGCTGGGGACGGGCTACCCAGTACCCTGGGGCGTTTGGTAGCCCTTTCTCGCGCTAGGCCGCGCGCTGCATCCCTTGGTCGGCGCGGTGTATCCCACGCAGCTGCGGCCTGATTTAGAGATAGCGTTCGCGTTATTGGCGTGAGGGTGAGGGTCCTCCGTTAGCAGGGACGGAAAGGTTGTGGGGACCAGAGAGGACCATGAGAATCAAGGATTGTTAACTTTGCGCAGGAGCTCCTGCAATTACTTTCAAGGAGTGTAGATTTGTTCTGACTTGATTCTAAGATCTCTCGAGTGACCTAACGTTCGCCGGCTTCTAGAGCCACCCGGATTTCCGCATTGGCCAGTTTTCATCTTAGATTCATAGATTTGTACCTCGGCAGGCAGGGTACTTGGAATCGTACAGTAGGTGGCTCTGCTGTAAAATTTTCATTTGGAATGCACCAGAAAAATCGGAGAATTCTTGATTAAGTGCTTGTTAGTCCTGCCAACAAACATATTAGGGTGTTTTGACGCCTGCCCACCAGCTCTAACTCCAGCATTTAAAAATAAAGATTTAACCTCCCATATTGGTAATTAAGATGCTGCTATCGCTGGAGCCATGTTTAGGTGTGTATCGCAGATGTACTGCAGCATCTTTGGGCCTCATCCTAAACGCATTGATAACTCCCAAAATTAGAAATAGATTGTCGTTTAGTTTTGTGCTTAGTATATAATCGAATAGTACTTATCTAAAAGTGGGATTTTCAGAGACGGGCAATTTAAATTGGGGGAGCAGTATAAATAGCTCGTCTGTGTGGCTGTTTTACCTTCACCTCCACCGTTACTTACCTCTGTTTTTTGTACTACAGCAAGTTGTTTTTATACATTATCTTTTTAAAAATTCATATAAATCTTTTAGGGAGGTGCTCTGAATCTTTTTACAGATGAGGAAATGAAATCTGAGAGATTAAGTTGACCAAGGTCACATAGCAGTAACTGGTGATACAGTGCTGAATATGGATTCAGACTCATTGTTTAAAACACTCGCGAGGATGATACTTTAAATGAAGTTGCTTCCTTGTTCCTTGTGATTCTGTAATCTGTTGTGAGTAAAATGTAGCACTATTGGTAGTGTTTATTTACCTTGACGTTAGTATATGAACATTGTTGCACGTGAAGGTTAACGTGTTTCAAGTATAAAAATAGATAACATCTGTTTGATGGGTGGGATAAAAGCTACCTTTTTGTGTCCTTTACTATTTAAAGTCCAGTGAATGCTTGAAATAACTTTTAACCCTATATTACTACAGGTATAATTTCTAAGTTTTGAGACTATTGGTAGACGAATCCTTCCTCAGTAAAGTAAAGATGATGGTAATAGCATCTCTTCAAGGTTTATTACGTATACAGCTTTAAGATATATGTAAAGTATTTGTTATGGTCCCTAGTACATTTAAAAAGCCAACTGGCAATGGGGGGGGGTAAAATCCTCTATTGGTAGAAGAGAATACTCTAAAAGCAGTGGGTAATCTGTATTATCACAGTGGCATATGCCTTTGGGGGGGTACTTAAATAAGTTTTCCTCCCCCCCCCACTTCTCTTAGTTTACCTACTGGATTTTACTTGTGAGAGATTTCTTGGTGCTCTGTAACATCCCTGAGACAGTATATTGTTGAAAATGAAAAAACACAAAATTGTACTTCATTCCAGTCCATCATCTCCTTTCTACTTTTTTCTTTATATTATATTCCTGAGTGTACCCATAGCATTGCTTTGTCGGGTGACTTAATGCTATTTATGTCATACTATGGTTAACAAGAACTGATTGTCAGTAAAATATACTATGGTCAACAATTGATGATTGATAAAATTTGTAAAATAAATTTGTAACTACATCTTAGTAAAGGAGATCTAAAGTTGTGTCTAGGTTATGACTACAATTTCATTTCAGTAAGAGTTACCACCTCAATAGGGTAATGCAGTGAAAATTTATTGGTCTTTGTTAATTGTTGCTTAGAAGGCTGAATGCTAATGTTGCATTACATTTTAATTTCCCCAATAATATGGTACATATGTCAGAACATCTTGGGTCCAAGTATTCTGTTAAGGGTAACTTCATTAAATTTTCTATTGTGCTTTCCCCTTAGGAACCTAAGTATAAGCTATGCTTTTGCCAGCTATATTAATGGACCTTATTTTGATCTACAGTAGCAGAATACTGGTTGTGTCATTCTGTTTTGTTTTTTTGTTTGTTTGGCCTTTTTTTTTATTTTGTGATAGGGTCTCTATGCATTTCAGACTAGCCTTGAGTTCACTTTGTAGCACCCCCCCGCCCCCCCCCCCAGGACACAGTGAGATGGCAGTTGAGACTGGGCAAATCCCATCTCTTGGGAAGCTGTAACCAGGTGGATCACAAGTCTGATCTAGTAGTGAGACCCTGAACACCCTGTAGTCCCCTAAAATACAAAAAAAAAAAAAAAAAGGAAATACTATTGGCTATTATGTGTGTTTGATATGTACTAATTTTTTATTTACTATGTTTTCTTACTCTTTTTTTGCTAGACTTTTCGTCACCTTGTATGTATGTCTTAGTTACTTTTTGCTCGTTGCTGGGACAAATACCCAACACTCAAAATGAAGGAAGGAAAGGTTTATTTAGCTCACAGTTCATGGAGGTTTCAGTCCATATTCGGCTGGCCCAAGGCTGAGTAGAGCAGGGCGGAGAGCATCCAGTTCATGGTGGCGGATAGCAACAAAATGGTGGCAGAAATAGCCAACCAAACAGGGCAGCAGAGAGCAACAGCTGAGAGCAACAGCTCAAGTCCGTCTCTCTGTCTCTCTTTATATTACATTCAGGCTCTCCGCCTTAGCTCCCACCCTAGGCTACACCCAGAATCCCAGAAGTACTTCCACCCATAATCCCATCAGTACTAAAACCTATAATCCCAGGGATCATGGATCAAGTCTCAAACTCTAGAAGTCCCTGCCCAGTGACTCCATGAGGCTTTGGGGGACAACTAGACATAAACCATAACAATGTACTTGGCATATATGGAGATATTGTTGAGTGATGTAGGATTAGAAGCACAAAAGAATAGACAGATGAATGACTAAGGTTAACTAACAAGTATCTGAGAGCAAAGGAACATTTTTCAGTCTCTAGCCCTTTAGGCATTAGAATTTATCACAGGTAACCTTCAAAGAACTCATGTTTATGTGCAGTGTGGGGTTTATTTGCGTCAGATTTTTACCTTAGGTTTTAGTTGTACTCCATAAACATTAAAGATTCTTGGTTTTGTAAGACCCAGTGAACTGAGGGAATATAGCTTTTGGTTACGACTACCAAGATGTTCACATGCTTAAGGATTAATACTAAAATTTATATTAGGACTGAGGATATAACTTGGTGCTAGAGCCCTTGCCAGCCATACATGAGGGCCTCACTACCACACATAAAAAATGTGTAAACATCTGTGTGTGTGTGTGTATGTGTATGTGTATGTATGTGATCGTGTGTAATCTTTGGACTCATGGCAGAACCTGAAAACAAAGGTGTAGGGAGGTAAGGGAAATTTGATAAAGAAAATTTGTACACAGAAAAAAACAACCTGCTGTGCCAGTTGACTGGTTGGTTACAGTAAAGGTATGATCCAGAATTAGAATTTTTGAGCTGAGGATATGGCCTGTTATTGTTAGATTGCTTGCCATGTGTGAATGAGGGGTAGGTACTGTCAGAAAAGAATTGGGAGATTTTTCACATTTGTTGAATAATTTACCAAGCATTTAGCTAAGAATATTTGGGGACATTATCTCTTTTTATACTGTGGTAAGTTTGGAAGATGTATGAGTTTATCTCCACTACACTATTAAAAAACTAAGATTTAAATAAATGTGAGTAATGTGTTCATAGTAACTTAGTCATTGATACTGATGGGATTTAAGTCATTATCCCAGGGCATTAGTATTTACCTTCATGGGTTTTTAAGTGGTCAGCATTTCTCAAAGAAAGTCAGTCACCATATTTGCTTTAACTTTGAACTGCTTTGTCTGTTACTTAATATTTTACCTTAACCCATCTTACTGCTTTTTTAATTAAGTGAATGTAAAAATAAGAATTTACAGGATTATTCAGTATTAACTCCCTCCACTTCTAGTATGTTTTAAAGTAAACATACAATCTTAACTGCTCCTTTATATAGCACTTTAAATGACCTAAATATCACCAGCCCTTTGCATTCTACCTTTTGGGACATCACTGATATAAGAAATAAATGCTATGTAAAATCATGTAATAGTTGCAGTTAATGAAGGCCAGAAATAGGGAAAATCTAGAATGGAATAGATTCATCAGGAGGAAATAACAGCATTACAGAAATAGAGATAAATTAGAGTCTGGACACATACTTGACACAACCATTTTGATGATAAACTGAAAAAAAGTAGGGTGTTTTTTGTTTGTTTGTTTGTTTTGTTTTGTTTTGGTGGCAGACTTGGCCCTCCCTGAGGGCAGGGCTGGCATGGCCTGTGGTGCAGGGGATTAAACCTTGGTCCTTGTGCTTGCCTAAGCAGGCACTTTAGATTGCTAAGCTATTTGCTAGCCCTAAGTAGATTTATTTAGATAAAGAAATTTAATAGGATGTCTAGGGTAATCTTTGGCAAGAGAATGAGAGTGAATGAAGTCACTACAGAAATAAGGACAGTAAAAATCTGAAGATTGAATTATTGGAGCTAAATGTAGCAGAGTTTTAAAAAATGAGAAGCAGCCTCTGGATTTGACTGCAAGATCCTTGATAGTTCTAGAAAGAATTTAGGTCAAGTAGTAAGGATGGAAGTTCAAGGAGTGGGATGGAGGATACATAGTCAGACCTTGATTTTTAGGCTTGTAGAATATGCAAGTGGAGTTGCCTGTGAATTTAAAAACAGATCTAGCCCTGAGTGGAGTATTGACCAGCTTTACAGCAGAAGAGAACCAGGATAAAGGAAAAATTAGAGGGAAGTAAGTTCTAATGAGTTTGGACAGTCTCTCTGAATAAATCTTGAATCTACAAGATGGTTGCCTATGTTATAAAGAAACAGAAGTAAATACCTGATATACTTCTCTCTTTCCCAGTTGTTAATCTGAAAGTACAGCACTGCTGTATATGGCTGTGTGATTTATGTCCCCCACACAAAGGCACTAACCAAGCTGAATGAGGCAATAAGAATTGAAATTCAGCCTGTGTTCTGTTTGCGGAGTTCTGTGCCCCTCTGTGGGCCTCCCAGAAGAAACTACCAGCCCCTTTTCCCTTTCTTCCAAGGTAACAGCTCCTCACCAAAAAAAATACCTGTCTTCCCAAAAGAATGTATTTTTCTATTTACACAAAGAGTCTATGGAGACCAATAGCTTCTCTGAAAAATTCCTTAGAGGAAACACGTTAAGGATACGTTTAAAACAGCATCAAAAAATTGGGAGACTGGAGAAATGGTTCACAGCAAACTGAGGAACAAAAGAGTAGTTAAGTAGCGAATTAAAGTTTTTCTAATGTATTTTAAAGATGAGTATTACAACTTATTTTTAGTGAGTGTGAATAATACTATACATGAATCATTTATTGAATGTCAAAGACTAGAGAACAAGTGAGTAAAATTGTGATTAACACAATATTCAAATACTACTTCCCCGTATTAATTAAAAGAGTTGGCAATACGGCACTTAGAGCTTCATCTGTATTTTAAGTAATTTTGACTTTTAGGTTCAAATTATTGAGTATTAATTGAGGAAGCACAATAAGGGTTACTGTTCCTGAAGGTTAGAGAAATTGAGCAGAGAGAAAAATTTTGGTTTCCAAACAGGAAAAAGACTTGAGAGATGTAACGTTTAGTTATATTGATGTATGTTTTAAAATTGATATTAAAAATTGCTTTTTATGTATTTCTGTATTATAATACATGGAGACTTACATAGCTTCCACCGCGATACATATTCAGCTTGTAAAAACATAAAAGTATCTTATGGGCAAGAATTTTCTTAACATTTTGAAGGCAAGAAAAGTGTTTTCCATGATGAGGAACTGTTTAACAGGGATAGGAAAGGCCAGAAATTCTCTGCATGTGCTGATTTGTTTTTTAAGCAGAAAGAAAATGTAATTATAGTTGTATTTGCATTCACCTTGCGCGGGAAAAGAATGAAAGTGGGAATAAGAGGTAGGTTTAATACGTCAGACCCAGCATATGTCAGTGGAGGAGTGGAATTAATGACTTGGCAAAGGGATTCTTTATTCCTTGAGTCAGGCATAGGGGCACACTTCTGCATCTCAGCTCTCTGGAGCCTGAGGAAGAGGATCACCTTGGGTTTGAACCCAGCCCAGAGTACATTGCAGCAAGACCTTATCTCAGCAAACAGCCCAACCCTTAAATATGACCCTTTATATAAAAGATTTAGAGTAATGATGCAGGATTAACATCTTGGGAAAAACACTTCTTTTTACTCCATAATATCCAAACTTAATGTTACTGCTTTCCAAAAGATATGATTGATTAGAAAATTGTTTTGTGTTTTATTTGTAATTATTTTAATATTAATTACCATTTTATAAATTCTTATTTATAATATACTATTTTTAAGATTTTTATAGATGTATATTTATTAAATCTTACACTTGTATTCAAGTGGATATTATAAGTCACAGGTGAGGATATAAAAAATTTGTTGAAATTAAAGTGATATATGTATCTATCGCCATTTATCTACTAAGTGTTACAGCTGAGATTTAAACAATTTTATTTTTATTTTATTTATTTATTTTTGTCTTTGAGACAGGGTCTCGCTATGCAGTTCAGGCTGAACTTGAGCTCACTTTTGTAGCCCAGGCTGGTCTCGAACTCGCACTGATCCTCCTGCCTCAGCCTCCCGAGTGCTGGGATTACAGGAGTGCGCCACCACGCCCGGCTTTAAACAGAATTTTAGGAAAGGTAGTTATCTAACATGAATAAGTAAAATATAAATTGTCAGTAAGAGTGCCCAGGCATTTGCCTCATCGAATGAATGGTATATGCAAAAACTTTACTTTTCCAGAACAGTGTTTTTCAGTACAGAAGATTTGATAACCACATTGCTTCTCTGATAGTTAAGGCTTTCTTCTGTCTCAGAAATTTAATTCATATTTTGGGTTCTAAGAACCTTCCACAGTGCTGATTAGAACCCTTAACATAGTACTTTTTTAAAAATATGACAATTTTTAATGTTTCGCCATGATGCTACTTGTAATAGAGGTAAGTGAATATATAATAGTCTTAGTTTTATAGCAGCAAATCTTAAAACCATTGTATGTACCCCACACAAAAGGTAAAAGTTTGGGGTAATATGCCAGTTACTGTGATACACATGTATTAAAATGTCACATTGCTCCTCATAAGTTTTTTTCAATTAATGTATAATTGAAGCTAAAAATTTGGTCCAGTGAGATAGCTCAGCAGCCTAAAGCACTTGGGCAGGCTCAGGGACCATGGTTCAATTCCCTGCACCACATGCCATACCAGCCCCACTCCTAGGGCAGGCTGAGCTGGCCAGAGTCCAGGTATAATGGTGCACAGCTGTAATCCCAGCGCTGGGGAGGTTGGAAGTAGATGATCACCATGAGTCCAAGGTGTGTAATGAGACCCAGCAACAACCAAATACATTTTTTAAAAAAGCTAAAAATTTGTTTGTGAGATAGTGTTGCTAAGGATAGGTTCAGATTCTTCATTTTCCTGCCTCAGTTTTCCAAATAGCTCATATTATGGGCATGTTTCACTGCACCTGTTTTAAAAAGTACCTGTGTCGGGCCCGGCGGGATGGCTCAGTGGTCTAAAGTGCCTGCTTGGGGAAGCTTGGGCGGCTTCGGGGACCGTGGTTCGATCCCCGGCACCACATGCTGCACCAGCCCTGCCCTCGGGGTGGGTTGAGCCGGCCATAAAAATAAGTGAATAAACAAACAAAGGTTCTGAAACAAGAAATAAATAAATAAATAAAATAAAAAATTCTTTAAAAAAAAAAAAAGTACCTGTGTTTTTAAATACCCATTTGGTATCATCCTACCTACACTGTAGAATTGCTAATTATAACAGTTGAAAGAGGCCTTAGAAGTTGACCAATTCATCTTAACCTAAGTAATAATAATCTTTATAGTACTTTTTGACTACTAGGACCTTGCTTTTGCTTAGATGTGCCTCATGGTCAGGTCTCTGTAGTCAAATTGATAATGTTCAGGTGATAAAGATATAGAGATGGACCTTATTACTTTATTATCCACCACTTTTTCCACCACCACCACCCCAATCTACTTTTTTGGGTCATAGCCTCATTTGTTTCTCTTGCTGTCTTATTGTCATTCTTAAGTTTCCACAAATGAGAGGGAAAACATGCAGTACTGGCTTTTCATACTGACTACCAGTTCCATCCATTTTTCTGAAAATGAAACTGATATAATGTCATTCTTCATTATGGGTAAAATACTCCATAGTGTGTGTGTGTGTGTGTGTGTGTGTGTGTGTGTGTGTGTGTGTGTGTTCTCTCCCCTCAAGCACTTAGACTGATTCCATATCTTGGCTTTTGTAAATAATACCATAGTAAACATGACTATGCGATTCTCTTTTGTATGTGACTGTATTTCTTTGGATTCAGATAGATACCAAGGAGTAGTATAACTAACATTGCTACAATAGTGTGTAAAGGTTTCTATTTCTTGTTTATTTTTATTGTTTGCTAATAACTATTTTATCTAGAGAGATAGAATCACAGTCTAGTTGTTTTTTGGGGGGGGCCCAGCTGGCACAGCATGTGGTGCCAGGGCACAGGCTATAGTTTTCCCTGATTTGACTCCCCTGGTGGCCAAAGGTGTTAAGCTTTTTTTCATATATTTATTGGCCATTTTATTTCTTTTTTTTTTTTTTTTTCCATTTTATTTCTTATGAGAAATACCCATTTAAGATCTTTCACTTATTTTGATTGGACTTGTTCTTTTGTGAATATTAACCGTTATAATTCCTTTTTAAAAAAAAAAAAAGTTATATATCTTTCCACTAGTTATTATTAACCTCCCCCACCCCCAGAAGAAAAAAGGAAAACAAGTCCCTGGGGATGTGGGTGGGAAGAAAAGGTTAAACTTATTTCTTAGATACAACCTTATAGGCGCGTATTTCCTGGCATTAGACATTAGTTCAGCACCTCACCAAAATTGCGTATCACTTCACAGCTGTTTAGGTTGCTTAGCAAACTGTGAAAATAGAGAATATTAAGCTCTATTTTAAAGTAGCTTATTTCCATTTATAGATAACAAGTTTTTCTTTGTAGTCAGCCTAGTTTGTTCATGCTTATCATCATGAAGCATGCTGTTGAGTGTGGTACTCTAAACATAATCTAATGCAAGATTCAATAGACAGTTACATTTTCAAGTCTGTGTACTGTATTGCTTTTGTATGAAAGCAACATGTGTTAAAACAGTCATACTACTATCAGAAAGCTAGAACCTTTTCTGATAAAGGAGTTGGTTGTGTGTTCTGCATTTTGGAATTTGGTGTTTTGGGTTTTTGTTTTGATTTTGAGTCAGGCTCAGCTATATTGCCCAGGCTGGTACTGAACTGCCAGTTGACACCACTTCCTCAGCAGCTGGAACTGTAGTTGCCTACCACTGGGTCCTGTAATGAAATTCAGTTTGTTTGTTTGTTTGGAAGTACAGTTTTGAACTATGACTGCATCATTAGTACTTGTTTAATTCGTCCTAAAATTCAAGATTGTTTTTAACTTAGAAAGTCATTTGGCTTGATCTCTGGCACCACAGGTTGTAACCCCAGGCAGAGCGGATCACCAAGTCCAGGTGTGGTGGTGCATGCCTGAAATCCCATTACTAGGGAGGCTGAAAACAGGAGAATCACCACCACTGCATAGTGAGACCCTGTACCAAATACATTTTTTTTAGAAGTCACTACATGCCTACCTTCCAAGTCTATCTTAGCTATTGACTTCAAAAAGGATAGTGTCAGTCAGCATGATGGTTTTTCAGATTCCATTAATTACCCCTCAGGATCCAAGGGGAAATTGATTTTAGAATTCTCTCACATAAAACTTTTTCTACTATACCTTTACATCATCTGTAAATTATTTATAATACTTAAAACTATGTAAATGCTAATCAAATTATATTCGTTTTAATTTACTTTGTTATTTTTTCATGTATTTTTCCATCCATGAATGGTTGAATTCATGACCGTGAAACTTATAGGCAGAGGAGTGACTAGTTAATATTGTGACATTCTTTGTTGTTTTGTTTTGTTTTTTGTCTTTTTGAGACAGGGCCTCGCTATGCAGTTGAGGCTGGTCTTGAGCTCACTTTTGTAGCCCAGGCTGGTCTCGAACTTGCACTGATCCTCCTGCCTCAGCCTCCCGAGTGCTGGGATTACAGGCGTGAGCCACCACACCCGGCGTGACATTCTTTGAAATAAAATGATTTTCTTTTTTATTTATTTATTTTTTTTTAATTTTTTTTTTATTTTGTCTTTTTGAGACAGGGTCTCACTGTGCAGTTCAGGCTGGCCTCGAGCTCACTTTTGTAGCCCAGGCTGGTCTCGAACTCACAGCGATCCTCCTGCCTCAGCCTCCCGAGTGCTGGGATTACAGGCATGCGCCACCATGCCTGGCTAAAATGATTTTCTACTTGAAATATTTGAGATTCTCATTTGTATTTATTTAAGGGGAAGTTTGTAAAGGCAAATATTGTTTTAAAAACAAAGCGCAGTTAGGGAAGTGAATCAGCTTTCTAAAAATTTTGTTTTATGACAGTTAGCTAAGAAGTAGAAATGGAATTAATGTTTTGGCTTTTTGAATTAAACTTTAAATAGACAATTAGTTAAAATTTGAGTGATAAAATGCTATTTTCTGAATGAGTGCCTTCACCCTACCCCTAACTTGGCTCAGGGTGCCATATAGGTGACTAAAACTAAGTTTACTTCTCAAAGTTTTAGAAACAAAATTTGTGGTAAGGATGTCACCATGGTCCACGCCTTTTGAAATCTCTCTTACCGCACATAGCCTCTTAAAGTGTTTTCTCATTACCGAGTGAGCTCTCTTGTCTCTACTAAGGGCACTAATGACCATCTTGATCTTATCTAGACCTAATAGCCTCGCACCCTTTCAATTTCCAGATACTCGCATATTTATTTTAGATCGTCAAACATGAATTTGAGGAATGTACAAATCATTACCTCTGCACCTTCATTCTTTTTGTACGATAAATAGGGCATTGATTAAGTTTTTTATATTACTCAACCTTCACAATGACTTTTTTTTTTTTTTTTTTAATTTGATACTGGGAATTGAGATCAGGACTTTGTGCTTGCCAGAAGATACTTATGCCCCTGAGCTGTTGCCCTAGCTCCATTCCTAGCTTTTGAATGATAATTTGCTAACCAAAATTGCCTGTTTTGTTTCCACAATGTTTTGTCCTTTATGTTTTACTCCATATTACAATAAATGATTTGGAAATGAGAACTTGCATTGTTTAGCATTTCTAAATGATTCCATTTTTTTTTTTTTTTGGTAGTGTATTTGGTTGTTACAGGGTCTCATTACACAGCTCAGACTCATAGTGATCCTCTTGTTTTGAGCCTCCCAAGTGCCAAGTGCTAGGATTACATGCATGCTCCGCCATGCTCAGACTCTGGCTGGCTCAGCCAGCCTTGGGGGTTGGGGCTGGCTGGCATATGGTGCTAGGGATCGAACCTCGGTCCCTCAGCTTGCCTAACTTGCCCTTTAGTCCATTGAGCTATCTTACTGGCCTTCTAAATGGTTTTTAAGATAACATGTTATTATTAGACTGTTCAGAAATTGTTCTGTAATAAAAACTGATTTTTCTTATGAAATTATCTTGGATACTGACTTTCATCCTGTATTTAATCCTAGTTCTAATGAAGATGACCTTTTTTCTTTTTCTTTCTTCCATTTATTTATTTACTTACTTCCATACAGGGTTTAAACTTGGGACTTTGGGCTTGCCAGGCAGGCACTTATGCGACTGAGCTATCTCCTGGCCCAGAAACAACATCTTGATGAGTTAGGCTGTAAGTTCTTAGTCCCAGTCTAATTTTTACACTGCTTATCTCTAGACCTGTGTAGACCTGTTTTTTAAAAATGAGTTTCAGAATATATTGCTAAGTTAAAATGTATAGAATGCAGTACTTTAATGTAACAAAAAGTGGGAGAAATAAATGTCAAAATACTAAACAATTTAAAACTAAAAACCAGGGAAAATGCTTCTGGGGAAGTAGGGAAAGATAAACGTGTCAGGAAGAGAAGAGCAGTTTTTGTTTTGTTTTGTTTTTAATTTTGGATGGAATCATTTCATTCTTACAGAAAAATTGCACAAAATAGTAAATTGAAAAAGCAGTCTAAGTAAACTTGACTTGTTATGTATTCATTAATTTTTTTTTTTTTTTTTTTTTTTTTTTTTTTTTTTTTTTTTTTTTTTTTTTTTTTTTTTTTTTTTTTTTTTTTTTTTTTTTTTGCTTTGCTTTGCTTTGTTTTTGTTTTTTGCAGGACCAGGGTTCAAACTCATGACCTTGCACTTGCCAGCCAGGTACTTGTGCCATGGAGCTATCTCCCCAGCCCCTACTGTTATTATTGTTATTTACAAGTTTCAGTCTTCCTGAAATTTGCCAGTCCCTTAGCTCTCTTCCTAGTCCATCACTAAGCTCTCAGACAAAATTAATTCTCACAGTTGTAGAGGCCGGCCAGAAAGCTCAAGTTGCAGGTACAGTTGAGTTGTTTGGTGATGACCTGTCTTTACCAGGTGGCATCTTCAACATTGTATCTTCATTTAAAGTATGGACAAAGAGGCAAAAAGGTCTGCTTTCCTCCAGTCCTATAATAAGGTAGTAATCTCACTCATGGCCTAATCACCCACTAAAGAGCACCATCTTTTTTTTTTCTTCTTCTTCTTCTTTGTGTGTGTGTGTGTGTGTGTGTGTGTGTGTGTGTGTGTGTGTGTGGGACCGGGGTTTGAGCTCACAACTTTGCACTTGCTAGGGAGGCACTTGTGCCACAGAGCTATCTCCCCAGTCCAAAGAGCATCATCTTTTAATGCTGTTGCATTGAGACTTAAGTTTCAGCATGAGGTTTGGAGGCTACACAAACCAACTAAGCATCGCAGCTTGGACTTCAGTAATTCTTTTGGCAATACTTTCACCTTCCTTTTATTTATACATGGCTGGCAGCTCTGATGCAGCTCTGATTTAACCCAGATGCTTTTGTGCTTCCCACTTTTTCCCCCCTAGGCTAAACATTGGCGAGAATCTTAACTGCACAGATTTGAGAATACTGTATATGCATACGCACTTCTCTCAGGCTTTCAGTGTTGCCTGCCAGTTGCTTGTTCTCATAGTTGTCTTTCCTATTCCCTGCTTTTCATATCTTTTCTAGCCTCATTCTAAACTGTTTCCATTCAGTGAATGAGGACAGCATGTCTGTTTATCTTTTCCTGGCATTGCCATGTGTAGGATAGATATCGAGTATACAACGTGTGAGTGAATGGGGAATACACTGTGATTTTATTTTATTTTTTTAATAAACATTACTTTTTTTTTTTTAACAGTTGACACACTGCATATTATCCTCACAATAGTTATACAGAGCACAGGGTGTGGGCATGACACACCTTCCAGTTGATATTGGTAAGGAAAGAAAGAAATTTAGAGTTCTTATATTAGGAAGACTATATGATATTTACACATGTACACTGTGATTTTAAAGTTGTCAAGAAACTTTGTAGTGTTCTGATCTATAGATAATTTTAATTATGTATCTAAAAATTGTGGCTTAAAGGAAGGTTTTAGGAGTTAGCTTTACTGTTACTGTTTGAAACAGTGAACTGTAGATGATGAAATGACCAAAGGAGAAAGCCCTTAGAGATATGTTTTACATTTTTTTTCTATAAACCTTAGACTCATACCTGTGCTTTTATAAAACTTAAAAAAAAATTTTTTTTGTTACCATTGTTCGGCATCATCCTATCATTTTGAAAAGTTGCTGCTATGTTATGACAAACTACTGCTTTTGTGGGGGGTTGATGTCCGAACTCATGACCTTGCACTTGCGTATTTTTTTTATTGCTTAGAATTTTGGAAATGCAAGTGCCTGTTTTGTCATACATCGTTTAAGTGGAAAATGCTAGGTTTTTTTTTTTTTTTCTTCTTTTAAGCTTTCATTGGTCAGTAAGAGACTCTTGAATTTTAGATGATTAGTTTCTCTTAAACAGTAAAGGGGTGTGTTTTATCAAAAGGCTTTGACCTTCAGCCATTAATGATGTCGATTTTTTTTTAACTTTTCTTTTTCTTTAACTTTTTTTTTTAAAAAAAAAACTGGGTCTCACTATGCAGTTTAGACTCAGAGTAGCCCTCCTGCCTCAGCCTTCCCAGCACTGGGATTATAGGCATACCCCTCCAGCACGGCATATGGTACCCAGGGATCAGACTCAGGTCCTTATGCTTACCGAGTAGGTGGTTAGACCACTGAGCTATTTCCCCAGCCCCAATTATGTTGATTCTATGTACAGAGTAATAAACAAGATGGTAATGTAGAAGAATCAGTAAATTGTAGAAATAGGAAAACCTTTTTTCAAAATTAGAAGTAATAAAGGTAGAAGATAAATTTTTTTTCCCTATAGTTGTGTTAAGTTTTAAAATCAGAAGCTAGCAAGCCAAAAACAGTGCTCACCTGCTTACTGACTGAGCCTGCTGTTCAAGGGCCTTTGAATTATTGTTTAAATTACAACATTGTTACTTAGGATCTGCTTATATAAATGCAACCACTAGACTTTTGATTAGTTTTTCTCTCCCTCCTGTGACCTTTAGGATAAACTCAAGGACAGTGCTTCCTATACTACCCTCCCAGGCCCTGCTTCTCAATTGTAACTGTATTTTAGACACTTGGAGAGCTTTTCAAAGAATATTGTTGCTGTCTTCACCTCAAAAATTCTCCTTAAAATTCTGCTTTGTTTGTCTGACTTTGGGCCCCACATGCCAGATATTTTTTATACCTATGCAGCCTGACTTAATAACCACTGGTGGATTTTCTGAGTTTCTTGTTCAGATAGATCTTCTGAACTTCACCATCTATTGAAAGTCTCTTCTGCTATCCATTTATCCAGTTTGCTTTCATTGTATATCCTAACATTTAACACATTTTTTTTACATTTAATACATTTGATAGTTATTCTCAGTATATATTTGTTATAAAAATGTTTTGGTCAATATTGTTATTGTAGCATTAGAGAAGCCTTTATGAGACAGTTTCACTATGCATTGCAGGCTGGCCTTGAACTCATGTGATCCTCTTGTCTCAACTTGCCAAGTGCTGAGATTACAGGCATGTACCACTAACCTGTCTACTTTGCTATGTTATATTTCAGAAAATATCTGAGATTACTCTTACAGGCTTTAAAGGGACATCAGTTTCAGTTTTTAAAAGTATACAGTAGAGCTGGGTGTGGTGGCGCACGCCTGTGATCCCAGCACTCCGGAGGCTGAGGCAGGAGGCTGAGGCAGGAGGATCGGTGCAAGTTCGAGACCTGGGCTACCAAAGTGAGCTCAAGGCCAGCCTGAACTGCATAGCAAGACCCTGTCTCAAAAAGACAAAAAAGAAAAAAGATAAAAAAAGTATACAGTAGAGAAGTAGGTTAGGTTTCCATGCAAGTGCACAGAAATTAGCAGTACATAAACCTTTGCAAGGGACAGTTAATGATGATATGATAATGATAAATGTTCATTTAATGTTTAGTTGTACATACGCATTTGTAGATTACTTTTTCTGATTTTTGTTTGATGTCTAAATCATAATTGACTGCTGGTAAGAAACTATGCAAAATGAAACTACAGACAGGATGGGTAGCCTGCTATAATAGGTGTTCAGTAAACAAGTTTCAAAATAGGAATCATTTAGCAACTGACTTGTATTAAAAATTTCAGCCATGTACCAACTTGTAAAGATTGCAGGTAATCATGCGTACTAGTATTTCTGATTCATACCTGTCTTTTTAAGTATACCTTTATGCTTGGGGTTTTTTAGTATTAATTTATGTAAAAACTGGTCTTTTTTTATATGGATTTGTGTGTTTGTGTGCTTTTTTTTTTTTTTTTTTTTTTTTTTTTTTTTTTTTTTTTTTTTTTTTTTTTTTTTTTTTTTTTTTTTTTTTTTTTTTTTTTTTTTTTTTTTTTTTTTTTTTTTTTTTTTTTTTTTTTTTTTTTTTTTTTTTTTTTTTTTTT
>PVJA010023692.1:0-32725 GCA_004027025.1 Myocastor coypus | reverse complement strand
TCAAGGAGATTATGGGACCTCAGAGGAAAGGGATGAATGAACTGCAGTGCGTCTAAGGAGAGTCACCCAGAGAAAAACATTCTCTCAGGCTTTCACAGAAAGCAAAATGGCCAAGCATTGGCCGTGACTCGTCCCGAAGGCTAATACTAACAACAGTTCTACAAAGTACTGTCTATGGTCTCAAATTTAATCCTGAGGGCATTTGACCCTGGAAGATACAAAAAAAAAAAAAAAAAAAAAAAAAAAAAAGAATGTTTTGTTATACATGTCTTGCTTCGACTTGCCCTTAACCACCCATCAAGAAAAAAAAATCCTTAATTACAATGCATGTAACGCAGAGCTAGATTGGTGAGATGAGCTTTAGGAGGCTTAGATTCAATAGCCTCCAACATCACAAGCTTCACTGGTGGCACACTGCAATTGCAAAACCTTTGACTGTGTATGTATCTGCTTCCTCTTAGTCCAAAGAGAAGTATATTTTTTCCTTTTATTTTTCTTTCTTTCTTTTTTCTATGCAACATCAATAGGGAGGTGGGTCATGCCCACACACTGAACTCTATAGAATGATTGTGAGGACAATATGCAATATGTCAACTTTCAAAGAAAAGAAGGGGGAAAAGAAAGAAAAAGTAATGTGGATTTAGGAAGGTTAATGTTTAATTGTTTGATCAATCTTATATACCTATATGTATTAATCTAAAGTGATCTGATGATGAAAATATGTAATATAACCATTGTTAAATTTAAACAATGAAAAAATTGTGAAAAAAAAAAGAAATAACAGTGAGACAGTTTCAAAGCATGTTAGTAGGACAGTTACAATAATTAATACATTGCATATTGTTGCCTTCAGAATAGTTGTTCAGAGTACAAGATGCAGACATGATATCTTGTCTAAACACTCTTGATACAAATATTTCTTCTCATTGAACAAAGAGAAAGTAGTTGTATTCATAGTCCAATACTCCATAATAGTAGTGGGTCATCAGCAGAACTACCCGTGTTGGAAGTTGTTGGCCTGAGCCTTTTACAGCTCAGCATACTTAGGTGGCTTTACTTTTGTGCATCATGGTTAAACTTCTCTCCTGGAAATGCCAAATTTGAACAAAGCTGACAGTGATGCTTGTTTTGGGCCATTTCTTCCTCTCCTCCTCCCCTGCTCCCCTCTCTAAATTCAGACATTGAAATCTTAATTCCCCACATGATTGTATTGTGGGATGGAAGCTTTGGTGCTAAGTAGGTGACTGGAATGGAGTCTCTTTAAGAAGAACCAATGCCTTTATAAGAAGAGATATGAGGCAGGTTATTCTTTCCTCGTTGAGTGCCCTCTGAGGACCCAAAGGAAAGTTGTCTGTCACCTGGGAAGAGAGCTCTCACCCAGAACTGAACTGTGCTGACCTCTGATCTTAGATTTTCAGGTTTGAGGTTAGCAAATCCTAAACGGCTGCTGCCTCAGTCACCAGATCAACAGGGCTCACTTAGGACAGACTGAACTTAAATAATATTCCACACTTATTTCTTGGGTGCAGATCTTATCAGACAAGGAGTCATGCGAGTGAAATATAAGTTGATGTGTTTGGAGCAGACACTAATTGTTGAAACTTAGACCAGAAACCACTAGATGGCTAATCAGTATTTCATTCCAAAGCATCTGACACTGTAACATAGCTCCAACAACTACTAATATGAAATAAAGGCAAATTCTAATCATAATCATGGGGGAAAAATACACTGCACTGCGTGAATGAGCAATTTGTTTGTCTAAGTTCCAGACAAAACACAGAAATCCTAAATCTTCCTTAAGTCTACGCCATGCTTCTCAAATATTCCAGCCTTACATCAGGACTGGCTGGAAGGAAGCTGAATACCTAGTTGTCTCACTGAACTGAAAGGTCAGGAAAGCAGATACCCTTGGAAAAGCCGACTGTAAATAACATTCCTTTCTTTGGCTAGAGCATTCCAGTAGTTAACAAGGCGCAATTATAAGCTATTGGTATTCTTTGTCTAATAATTCATCTACAATTCATTTCTTGCCTGGGACATAGCTCAGTGGAACAAGCCTCTCCTTGGCAAACTACAATTCATTTCTTCCTCAAAAAATCTCCTCCTGAAGCCTTACGTATCTCCATTCCAGAAAGCCTCAAGTCCAAATCAAAGTAGTTTCAGCTGATAAGGCTGTTGCACTCCCTGGTATCATGCAGCAGGTGGACGACCTCAAGGCTGCCTCTAGCTATTTCTTTGGGTAACAGCTTATCCCATCCTCTGTTCTAATCCAATTGGATGCATCTTTCCCACGACTTCTTCTGAGGTACTTCTCCCGTGTGACACAGGAATTTACTTCTCCATTCAAAATACTGTATAAGTAGGATTTGGCTTGGGTATATGAGCACAGCGATGACCAGTAACCTCGTGGCTCACTGATGTCCGTGGGTGTGTATGGTTCACACTTAACATTGGCAATGAGATTTTCCGAACTCAAATCTACGGCTCTCCTCCACCTGCAACCTCAGTCCTCTCCATGATTAGCACGTGGTCAGCAAGTGTTCATTAAGCCCAACTAAAATTCCCACTTTGCAGAGATACCGCATGTCCATGTTCACGTAAGAGAGCAGAACATAATCTTTTTTCCACCAGTGCATATATTGTTAACAATGGCTGCGAGATTAGGAGCTACACTACATCAGGCATGTAAATTGTGCCAAAATATTCATAGTGTAAACACCGGGTGGCAAGTACAAACAGAACACACTAAATCCCCTTAAATTAATCACAGCCCCTCCAAACTATTAATTCTTCTCTTGGCAAAACATCCAAATTTGATTAAATCAGAATTTCTAATATATAAATCTTAAAATATCTGATTTTGTAGCTGTCTAATTATTATGCCACCAAGTAGAACTTGTGATCCAAGTTTTTCCTAGTGTTCAAATTGCTTCTCTCTGTTTGCAGTGTGTTACTTCGTTGTTAAAATTTGCTGCTGCTAATATAACTCATTAAGCGTTCTGGAATTTCTGCTGTTTTCAAATGTGCTTTGATAGGTACGGACCTGTCCTACCTTTGGTTTGTGCTAAGAAATGAATGCCTGATCTTGTCTCTCCAAAATTGATGTGTTCAAAAACAACAGGGAAGCTGTACTGGGTCACTAAGTCTTGAGAGGGGTGGGTGCCCTTATGAGTGAGATAGGTGCCCTTATGCCAGAGACCTGGGCCTGTGTATCCCCCCTGCTTTCTCACCAAGGGAATAGCAAGGTGCTCCCATGGGAAACTGACCCTCTCAGAATCCCAACCTTGCTGAGGCCCTAACCCTGGATTTCCCAGGCTCCAGAACTGTGGATAATCCAATTTGTCTGTAGATAAACTGCTAGGTTCAAGTTTCTCCCATATCAATCTGAATAGATTAAAACAGGTCACTACTAAATGAAACATTTAAAACTTCATATTCATTATCGAGTCACACATTTCAGCTAAATTTTGCTGATAGTAACATAGCTTAAATTCTGAGGTGTACATACAGTTAATAGTTTCCCAGGCTTTCAGAATACCCAAGATGTGTTCTTTTTATCAAATATTTTGTGTATTTTGGAAATACGATAATTTTTATAAAACTAGGCAAAGTCAATCGCCTTTTGACTCTCATTCTCATGAGTTACGTTGTTTGCTTTCCCTAACTTTATTTTTTGTTAGCCGTGTTTGTCATATACATTATTTACATTCATCATAGGAAATCTGTACCTGAACATAATGGACATTAGTTTTTTGTTTTTTTTTTAACCCTATTCTAACATGCCTATATACTGTCATTCATGGATTAGAAGTAGCATCAAAACCAATGTTTTCAAGTTTAGATTGAGCAAACTGCTGATAAATAGTACTAGTCAAGAAGCTTTGCAACCATATTAGCCCGCTTTACTTTTCTTTCTTAACTTCTGAATTTGAGCTACTATTCACTGTCACAATTAGCACCTGACTCATGACAGTGCCATACTTACTCTGACCTTACCTAAAACACTATTTAAATTTATACCTCTATACTTGCCCCTTTGCTTATGGGAAACAAATTACTTTTGGGGGGACGGTTCTGTTTTCCTTTTTGCAGAGTTCTCACAATTCTTGATTAAACACCTTTCCCAGAAAGAAGTAGAACTCCTCACTAAATTACTGCCTCAAATGTGTCATTTTTTTTTTTTTTTCCAGTGGGGTTCAGCAGCAATACTGACAGCGCCTTAGCCAATCAGTAAGTGTTTGAGAGACACACAGTCAGGAGCATGTTTTCTAAGTCATTTTTCTGTTCCAGAACATCAAGTACTGTGGGGCAGAGAGGACAAAAAGGAAACAAACAGGGCTACATCTGCAAGTAACAACTGCAGCCACTTTGTCAAGGGTAAAACAATCATCAGTGAGTTCTACAGATTATTTGTTACCAGAGTAACTGAACCAAGAGGTTCCAACTCATTGAGTTTTTTCATTCCCGTATGCCTGCACATCTGGGGCACAAAGAGACAGGATGCATGGGTCAACAGCAGTGCAGGGCAAATGAATTCTACTTATGGGAAGCAGTTATCCATTTTTCCCTTTACAAGCTAGATTTTACATGAAAAGAGATGAGTTCTGATGAAAATGTGGAATTGCCACATGGACCAACATAGAAGATAATAGTTATGGCAGAAAATTAGTACTTCAATTTGCACAGCAAAGCCATTGTTGGATAAGCTATTTCTTTTATTTTTTTTAATTATTATTTTCTTGTTTCAGAACTTTTGTTTGTTTGTTTATTTATTTCTATGGCCGGCTCAGCCTGTCCTGAGGGCAGGGCTGGTGCAGCATGTGGTGCTGGGGATCGAACCGCAGTCCCTGCAGCTGCCCAAGCTGTCCTAAGCAGGCTCTTTAGACCACTGAGCCATCCTGCCGGGCCCATGGATAAGCTATTTCTATGTTTGATTTGAAATGAAAAACTACATCTGAAAAAGTATGATACCCTTACCTGTTTTGTATCCTTACTTTTGCATTCAACAACTACGTTTTGGTGACAACGAGAATGCTGAGAATATTGGGTTTTGATTCATATCTGTTTCCTTTGTCAGACCTCGTTGTGTCCAGTGCTTCATCAAGACTTTAGCAAGTTACAATTTTGTATATGTTTATATTTCTAAATTTTTGTGTGAAAAAGTGTAGCAGTTATTTTTAAATCACATTCTATAGGGATTTATTAGAATATCAGTGATTGATGGAAAATACCAGTTCCATGTCAAGTCTAAAGCATTTCATATTTAGAAAGACAGTGATGATAAGCTCAAGTACCTATGTTATACAGTAGTAGTATCACTAAGCTTCTCTTCTGGAGGGCTAAGAACCTAAGTTTTCAGACCAAAAATTAGAGAAAAAGAAGGGCTAGAAGGATACCCAATATTTTGACCCTAGCCCTTCGAGGTAAGTGAGGACTCAGGACATTAGAGAACCTGCAGTGTAACATCCTATAACTCAGTAGGATCCCAAATTTATGTTTAAGGAGATTATGGGGCCAAAGAAGAAAGGGATCGATGATGTATAGTATGCCTAAGGAGAGTGACCGAGAGAGAAAATATTCCCTCGGCCTTTCACAGAGAGCACACTGATCAAGCAATGGCTGTGACTCATCCAGATGGCTGACACTGACAACAGTTCTACAAAATGCTGTACATGATTTCAAGGTAAAGCCTGAGGGGATTCAGCTGACCTTGTCAGGTATGAAAATGACGTATTTTGTTACACAGGTCTTACTTTAAGTTAGACTTAACCACCCAGCAGAAAAGTTTAACCATGAGGCATAAAAAGTAAAGCCTGATTAGTATGCTGAACTGTAAAAGGCTCAAGGCAACAGCTTCCAACATTGCCAGTTCTGCTCATAACCCACTACTATTATGGAATATTGCTCTATGTATACAACTACTTGCTCTTAGTTCAATGAGAAAAAATACTTTTACCAATAGTGCTTAGAAAAACTATCACGTCTGTATCTTGTACTCTGAAAAACTACATATTGAAGACAACAATATGCATTGTATCAATCATTGTGGCTGTCCTACTAACATGTCTTGAAGCTGTCTCAATTTCTCATTGAAAGTAATTAAAAAATAAAAAATAAATCTAAATTATAAAAAATAAAAAATAAATAAAAGACTTTAGCAAGTTAACATTCATTCTGTGAAAAGCACCCCTTGCATATTGTAGAAATGAAGGAGGAAATTCAGTTGTGTCTTTGCTCATATGCTGAAGCTTATAATTGGAGAGCGTACTGCATAAATATAGAAATATCATCATTATACTCATAAATTGGTTTTTCAATATGCAAATTAATGTGGTACAAACTGAATACCTAAGTATGGGGTTGGAGGATAGAGTAATGATCAATGCCAATGGGATTAATCAAGGAAACTTTCTTTGAGGAAGTGAATTATAAGTAGAATTTGATATATTTGTTGATGTGGCGCTCATTTTATGGTCTTAATTATGAATGTTATGTGTTCTCTTAGACTTGTGGCAATAAATTTGCAAATTTCAAATAAAAGAAGAAGGAACTAAAGTCCCTCTGTCTGATGATAATCACACCGACAGCCTGTTCTCTTCCTTCTGTGTGTTTGCAGGAGCTTCCTGCACACCTGTGCTGAGGGCAGACACTCCCCACTGGACCCACTCTATGTTTCTAGCAGGATTTATGTTTGCAGACTTTGAGTGACACAAATGCTTTGTTTGGTATGAGGTTGTAACCATGTGCTGTATTAGACCTAGTTACAGAATAGCCAAATTCTTAGGATTTCGCAAATTATTTTGACATAGGTAACTCCAAAAATAGTTTGTGAATATATTTTTCCTTGACTTTTTTTTTTAAACTGAGAATGGAACTTACTTAGGACCTTGCTCTTGCCAGGCAGGCACATCCCCAGCACTGCCACTTGCTTAAGATAGACTTAGAAGTTCACTATGGACAATGGGCAAGATCATTTCAAGCTTCTTGACACTTATGTTTGTAAGCAATAAAGATATTATCTTTCCATAATTATTTCTATTTATTATTTTATTGTATCTACCAGATTTCCCCAAAATGTGTCAGAATACTGATCTTTAGTTATCACATTCATGATGATTTTCATAATAAGTCATTTTACAAACATAAAACTACAAATTTTAGCTTGCCTTCTTCAGTATATTAGTTAAGGGAGTACTATAGTTTACACTTTGGAAGGATTATTTTGATTCGTTTTAGTCATATGGCAATCTTGAACGTTTTAGATAAGTCAATGACATTTATTTCAGTTTTTAATTACTATCTTTAACATAATGACAAAACCTTTCCAACAAAGAAAGATTGCCACTTAGACTCATTTGGAAGAGGCTCTTTGGCTTTCTGTACTGTTTTCATTATTTAGTCATACATGAGGTTTGTAAAATATTTGGACATTTCCCCCATTTTCCTATGTCACTGAATATTTTTTTAATTTTACATTTTTTGATCAATTAAAGAACTTTTATGTGAGACCAGAAGGTTTATGCAAGCAATTAATTTTTTTTAATATAAAATGCGTTGTTAATTCTATTTGCTTTTGGGGCTGGGGAGAAAGGTCAGTAAAATAAGTGCTTGCCTAGCAATTACAAGGGCCTGGGATCAATGCCTGGTTCTGGGAAAAGAAAGAAAGAAAGAAAGAAAGAAAGAAAGAAAGAAAGAAAGAAAGAAAGAAAGAAAGAAAGAAAGAAAGAGAAAGAGAGAGAGAGAAAGGAAGGAAATTGTATATTCTTTTGTTGAACTTAAATTACCTATTTATCAAATTTTTTAACTTTGTTAGCAAAATATGTTAATAACATTAAATACCCTCATGTCTGTTTTTATAAGATTTATTTTTAATTTTAAATGTGTATATGAGCTCAACTAAATTATTGACACTAACTTATTTTACTATTGTTTCTTTTTTTAAAGAAAGGCAGATCAAAATTTCTGAAATCCACTGCTCTTCTGATTTATGATGTTTTCTCATTGCACTCAAGCTTTCTTCTTTACAAATTTCTTAAGAATTTTTTTCTAACTTATTAAACTGGATGTTCAGTTTCTTTACCTTTTTAAAGTAAATTTTTGCCTATTCTCTACTCAGCCTTCTAAACTCAGGTCATCCTAGAAATGTCACCTTCGTGGCTGACGAGCCACCCTGCTGCCTTCCAGCTTTTCTCTGCGCTAGTCGGGTAACAGGAGCCTCCTGCAGATGTGTGACGCACCTGGCATGCTGCGCGCACTGCGGCGCTCCTCCACCATGCAGTGATACATGGGTAGGTGGTAGGGCACTCTCAGGCTTTTACCACAATGCTTCAAGGTCATGAAAATTCATCAGTCCTGCTGTACAAGGTGATACAGATCTATCTGCCAGCTGTCCCTCTACACGTCTCCTTCTTCTCTTTACCTCTGTGTACGCTTTGCCCATCCACCAAATCTGGCTCCTAAATCCACTTCTTACAATTGTACCTCTATACCGGAACAAAGTCTATGCTTTTCCATTTCACTGTACAGCTAATCACCACAATAATGAAGCCATATACACCAGCTGGTTTTTATTTACATGTCAGACGTTAGGCTTCAGAAGACAGCAATAATGGAAGTTGTGTTTCTACAGAGGAGTTATTCAATAAGATTTATTGAGTAAATAATGTTAGAATATCCTTCAGTTTTCTCAAAATCCACTACAGAAATGCTGAATATCTCAACCTTTAGGATGAGAATACATTACTATTTTTCAATTGCACTCAAAATCATGATCAAACTGGAACAACTTCAAAAAGTAAAAGAAGGAGGGCCAGCAAAATAGCTCAGCTAATTAAAGCACCTGCAAGCAGGCACAGGGGCCAGCAGTTCAACCCTTGGTCCTTCTGTATGGCCCCGCCCCCAGGGGGTGCTGAGACAAAGATTGAGACTGGACATAGCCATGCGCCTGTAATCTCAGATCTTAGGAGACAGTAAATAGGCAAATTACTTCAAGTCCAATCTAGTAGAGAGAGCCTGAACACCCTGTAGAACCTCCCCTCCACCCCCCAAAAAGTAAAAGAAGTACAGTATTAATGAATTCATTCATTTAATAGTTTCTCACCAATATTTTTAGACATCTACACATGATTAAGAAGCGGAAAGGTGGCAATGAACAAGGAAAGATTTCTTGACCACTGAAGTCTGTATTCTAATGGAAATAGTCTGACAAAAGTCAGGAATGCATGAGATGTGTGGGTATGGGCTGAATCATAGTATTTAGAATCATAGTGAAATCTCTAAGTATTTGGTATTTGGACAGACAATTTGGACTCTTGAGATGAGCAGTGGGAAGGCTAAAGTGGTTTGTGAGTAAAGGTGTTCATAAAATCTCACAATGGCATACAATAGAAAGGAAAACCCAACATGTTAGTCCATTTTCTGTTCCCATAACTGAACATCATGGAACAGGTAATGTACAGAGGAAATAATGTTATTTTTTATAGTTCTTGGGGCTGGGATCTGCAAATTCCAGAGGCCACATCTGGGGAGGTCCTCTGCTGGAAGTTCTCAGTCCTCAGAGTCGCAAGTGCACTGGGCAATGTGTCAACATGCAGAGAACACCGGCTGCATTGGGTTTCTCATCTTCTTTTTCTAAAAAAGCCCTCATGAAGGTCCCACTCCCTTGACCTTTTCTAACCTTAATTAGTTTCTCAAATCCTACTCTGTGTCTGTTGATTCTTTATGATGAAGCTTAAATTTCAGCATGAGTTTTTCAGGGATGTTCAAGCCTAGGGTATGTATAGATGCTATCAGTTCTCAGTCTGCCTCATTTGGGAAATGTTGTGAACTTCCAATGACAGATGATAGGAACCTTGACAAAGATGAGCAGTGGAAGTGGCAAGGCATGAAGGAACATAGGATTCATGGAGACCTAATGGTGAGGAAGATTTATCACGCAGCTACTTCAGAAAGAAAGTGAGGGAGAAGGCGCCCCAGTGACTGTTCTGAGCATGGGCCTGAGTAGATGCAAACATTACGCCATCATCTTTAGCAAAGTCTTGCTCTTCAGAGCCAAGGTACACTGATAAAAAGAAATTGTCATAAGAAACATCATGGAAGTGTAATGTGTTTCTTCATAAATTAGTTTTTTTAAAAAAAAAACAAGGATTCAAGGTTTTCCTGGTATAATACTACTCATTCTCATTGCAATATGGTTTGAATTTCAGAAAGCAAAATTGGTGAAGCTGTCACTCAAGTTGGTACTCCCGTCTCTCCCGTCCTGGATGCTATCATCATGGGTGAGCGTGACTTTCACAACTCCAACATTTCAATGTCTTTTCTCCTGGACTTGACTTCAGGAGACAGTTTGATGGGAAAGGTGATCAGTAGGGCAGCAAAGGCAAAATGATAGTCCCTAGGCCACCGGAAACAAATGGGCGGATGCCGCTGCATAATGGACGTGGGTTGTCCCTTATCTCTTTGCCTGAGACACACCGTCTGCTCATCCTGCCTTCCCTGGGGAACGGCCACCACAGCTGTGGTGCACTTGATCATCTGCACTTCCTCACACGCAAACCCCTCTTTTCCCACATCCTTGACTCCGTGACCTCCTACCAGCCCTACCTACAGTGTGCAACCCTTGATGGGGGGAGGGGCAACTCAATATGAACCACAACGCTCAATATGTGTCTTTGCACAGCTTTGACTTTATTTAACTCCAAATAAGTTCTTTATTTATTTCCTGCACTCCAATAAGACAAAAAAATCATACTTTTACATGAAAAATAATAAATTAAAAATATCTTAAGCAGTTCACCTAGGGAACACTATGTAAGATGACTTTTAGGCAAAATATTTGAAAAGATAACATATTTATTATGATGGGGTGTTGGGAAAATAATGAAGCAGATTTTCCAAATATTTGCATCTCTTAGAAAAGATAATGTAAAATCCTTTAGCATCACAGTTTGTAAATTATAGAGAAATGGATAAAAAGGTATCCAAATAAAATGGCAGAAAGACTAAGAGCAGTGTGCCAAAAGCAGTGTGCTATGGTGATGTTATTTAGGCTTACTTCTGCCTTCTATTTTATTCATACCTACTGATTTCTAAGACATTTGCAGTGACCATGTACTGCGGTACAATTGTCAGCCACCTCTCCACTTGTGTCACGCATTACACATGCTTTTGCCATTATGACTTGCCCCTGACCCAATACTAATCAGCTTACAGACACAAGAAACACGGGTACATCACAGACAAGTACACACTGTGTTTGACTTGCCCATGGTAACTCCAGAGCAGTGGGCTCACTGAATTCCAAACCCTTGGCATTTTCATGAATAGACAACCTCCAGGACGAGCAGAAAGGCTTGTGAGGAGCATGCAGCAGATAGAACATAAGCTCCAGGGACAGCCGCAGCTAAGGACTGAACAGAGACAAAGGAAAGAGGCCATCTCAGAACTGCTTTCTCTTGCTGAGCACTGATGGGAAGTGTATACCGACCAGCATAAGAACTGAGGGTTATAGGACTTTCCATCAGGCCTATCCCAGTTACTTCTGAAATTCATAAGAAGAGCAAAGCTGTGGAAAGGGGACTTGGACACAGTAGAGGCAGCTATGCTTGCAATGGTTTGATGCAAAACCATGACCCTGGGCTAGTAAAGTACATAGCTAGCAAGTGACACAGCCACTGTCCTGACTCATCTCTACTGGTTTCCAGCCCAAACCTTCTACTTTTCTTGATGACTCTATAGTGTTGGTCCTTATTAAGAATCCTATAATCAAATATTGCTCTCTCTCTGTCTCTCTCCCCATCATCTTTCATTACAAAACTTCAAAGTTATAAAATGTTTTGAGACATGCACAGAACATGAATACACAGTAAAAATGTCGTTCTATCCCCAACTCCGAGAAGTACAATTCATGCTGAGTCAATGGGGAAGCATCAAAGGTCGAAGAAATGAAAAAGAGCTAAGCTCAGAATTAGTGACATTTTCAATCCTGGATTCTTCTTTGAAGCAGCAGTTAATGGAGCTACTACTAGGCCATCTGAGTGACCCAGGGTCACAGTGGCTTTCATTTCTTTGTGCCTGCAATAAATGAGAGGAAAAACTATGGCTTCCCAAAAAACTGTGACTAGAATTGGGAAGTCTTTGTTGACTACTTAAAGAGATCCACAGTTAAAATTTGATTCACCTCTTGATGAAGTTGTAATATGTTTTCTGTTTGATGGGTTAAAGATCTGGTGGGGGTTAATATTTGCTGCAGGAAAGAACAATTAAAAAACCTATAAGTTTAAAAAAAGTTTATGATTTTCTGAGCACTGGCAGTTAATTCAAGAAAATAATGAAATATACAACAACTGGGGATGATCTTGAAAATAGAAAAGAAAAAGAATAAGCAAAAAAAGAAAAAGAAAAAAAAGCAAAGGCTTAAGGCTCACGATATGAGTAAAGAAGAAGGCAAGATTCTCCTTTCAATTCTAGTTTTATCACTAATTCTACATACCAAGAGGGCCGACTGTTTAATGAAAATGCAACTGACATCACCAGATCTGCATAAGGAGACATGAAGGAAACAGAAATGAAGTTCTATGTCTTGCAAAATGTTGGTGCTGTAGTGATTACTTAATTGTGAAAGACTCAGTCAAAAGAGGAGCAGAAGCCAAACTGCTTGAAGCACTCACTCAACAAACACTTGCTGTTAGCCTGACACAGGGACTAGCACTTCTCTGGCAGGTCTGCAGCCTAGGAAGTCTAATAGACGTTTTCCATCATAACATTCATGCTTTTCTCATAATTAATACTTGGCCTTCTTGCTGTGTTATTCTCTCTTCTCCTTTCGGAGAAACTATTTAAAATTCTTGAGTGAAAACCTGTGGAAATCAAGCTGCAAGGACGATGAGAGGAAATGAAATGCGGAGTTATTCAGCCACTTGTGATTATTTTATTTAAAGCCAGGTACTACTGAAATTTTGACTGGCTGTCAGTGTAGTGTTATTAATATTCTGCTCCAAGAATTTCAGAACGAAGACAAGCAGAACTGCAGCAATGGGAAAACCTTCCTGAAGTGCAGGGGCTGATTTCCTAAGCTGATCTGGGCTGCATGAGTAAAATCATTAGAAGAGTTCACTGAACAGCCCCTGCTGCCCATAAGGGAGCCTGCTCAGGGGCCTGAGAGCATGACAAAGGGACACTTCAGAGGGACTTCACAACTTCCCAGGATTCCAACGCTGGGCTTTCTTATGAAAATTCCTTCATAACAGAGCTTGGGTTCTCAAAGTGCTGTGTGACTAAAAATTACTTGGTACTATAATCAGAGTTTGAAGGGATAGATTTCATATGGGACACATATAGGATGATTTTAGAGCAATCAAACGGTCAAATGCACTAGAGATCTTCCCATGCACTAGAGATGCCAAGAATCCAGCTGAGGCTCCAGATCCCATGGTAATGTCCTGCACACATCCAGGTAAAGACCTACGGTTCTTGGCACTGACCTCCACAAGTGTAGCTGGAGGCTTACAGCCAATACCAAGTTCTCATGCAAGTCTGTATCACGGATCTGCACCAGGAAGGCCTAAAGGTCAGTGCTGGAAGCTAGAAGGTCTGTGCCAACAAGAAGCAGGATCTGCATCAGGAGGCTGAGGTACCTGCACTGAAGCCAAGAAGTGACACTCAAGGGAGCAGCGCTGCCCCAAAAAGAGCCACAACTGTCCTAGGGAGAGTGAGGACACAAGTTCCTCCAATGATGAGGACAGCTGCATTCATCGCAGGAAAGCAAGCACGAGAAGCTTCCAGAAGAGTCAGTAGCACCATCAGTTCTGCTTCTGTGCTGCTGGCAAAAGCTCCCGGATGAGCCTTCCACACCCAGCACCATGCTGATTGAGTTCAGCCTGGTGTTACAAACTGGCATTCGGTTAATCTGCCATGGCTGACTACAAAAACAGTATGCTGAGGTTAGGAAACTACATACAAAAAACTTGCCGACTTCAGGACTCCTTTTAGTGAGGTGCAAGAGGAGCTATAACCAATGTGTGCTGAGAAAAATGAACACTGGGCTTAGAACCATCCACTGCACCCAACCATCATCCAGTGATGCAGTAAGAACAGCAGGCAAGAGGGGAGCAAAAGGAACCTTCCCTGACGCCCAAAACGTTTTATATTTTGTATGTAGGGTCATCACACGTAATAGAATGGATGTAACTACTGACAATGAACATTCTTAAAACGGCAGAGATTTAGATTCAGTAGAATTTAGGGAGAGGGGTCCCCAGAATCTGTGACTGAGCTCTGAAAGAGATATTTTGGAATAAAATGAGAAGTGATTTGTTCTTAGGCAGAGCTTGCCTGGGACTTTGTGGGGCAGGGCACACATTCAGCTCTGGAGTACACTCTGGGTGCTCCCCTCCACGCTGCAGGGAAACTGGGGAAGGGTCTCTCGCTGCCCTCAGTCTCCTAAGACAGTTAAGGTGACTCAATCCTGGCTGTCTGCAGTCTCTCTGATACCTGGCCTGGCCTGTAGGCTCTCGGCACACCAAGACGAATTCTAATTGTGATAGCTTGCATCGCAGAAGCTGCATTTCCTGCTTTTGAGAGTTGCAGATGACTCCCATGAAATATGGATAGTGTGGCCATGGAAAGGTGATGAAACTCTGGAATACTGATGATTGGATGTGGGTGACCCTGTGTACATAATTATTTGGTTTTTTTCTCACCGCTAATTTCCATTATCTACATACTGAAGAAAATGCAGCAAATATAACCCTCGTAATAAGGTGCATTTCTTTTTGTTAATTGGCTGCTTGATTTTAATTTACTGATTTCAAGAAGAGAAAACTGCCTGTATTTAAACAAAATTAGTTTCAAGGTAATTTATTATGGATAATTATCAAAATAATTAATCTAAATACTACACACACATTAGCACAAGCTTTATATAGAATTTAATGTACTAAAAGTTATTTCAACATAGCATCTATCAAATTTAATAAATCTTATGATGCGACTTTTTAAAAAAGTAGCACTAAAACTGGCACTTTGTACATAAAGCTTCAATTTTGCTTCAGAATTATGCAATGTGAGAGATAAGGAGAAAAGATGTGTCAGGCTCAAACAAATTGTGTGGCTTAAGGAAATTCCTTCTCTGGGGATGAGAATGCAGTCCCTTGGGGAAAAAGATGCAGGAAGCTCAGACTTACCATCCCCAGCACCTTCCTACCCACCCTGCTCCATCCAAAGAGAGTGCCCCGCTTCCTCTGACGCATGAGCCTTCCCTTAGCCTGAGAACACTGGCTTTGAGTAGATGTCTACTACAAAAATAGCATAAACACATCCTTGTTATGGCTAATGTCTAGTTGCCCTCCCAAAGCCTCATGCAGCCATAGGGCAGACTTCTAGAGTTTGTGATTCATTCATAATCCACTGGGATTATGGGTGTGAGTGCTCCACTCAGCCTGGGGCAGACGGCCTGAATACAATGTAAGGGAGACAGGCTTGCTCTCTGTTGCCTTTGTTGCCGCTGCTCCTGCCCTTTCACTCTTGCTGTTTTCCTGTTTTCCACCACCATGAGCTGGTGCCCTTTGCCCTGTGCCTCTCTTCCTTGGAGCCAGCTGAGTATGGATTGAAACCTCACAAACTGTGAGCTAAATCAACCTTTCCTTCTTCATTTTGGATGGTGGGTATTTGTCCCAGCAACAGAGGACAGTCACTGAAATGATTCTTTAGCGATTTTGACATAAAGTCACATTTATGGATGTGTTGAGCAATAAGGGCTATGCTTGATTTATGTGCTTGCTTCCCTGATTTAGCAGTACAGAAAAACAAGCTGGAAAATAGGCTCGATCCCTGTTTCCCATGGGCGGGCTTCATTCCCCCTTCCGCTGGGGGCTGACTGCCCGAGCCTTTCTATGAGGAGGCGGACCTAAGAGGGCTCATCACAAACAAGGACACCGGATCTGTATAGCTGAATTAGAGAGGAACGCGCGGAAGGGATGGGACAGAAAGCACCACAAACTGGCACTGGCAGAATCTTTCTTGCATAATTACTTTGGAACTCTGGACCTTGAGACTGTTTTCACTCCCGGGGTGAAATTTTGGCAAAAGGTGGTAAATTTCAGCAATTTCGCTGCAGCATCAGTTACCCGTCCCCAGCTTTCAATTTCCTGGCAAACCTGAAAAAGCTTTGCACAGTTAATCAGAGCAAAATGGTCTGACTGCAACCCTGAGTGTCTGCGTCCTAACGGCTGAGAGACGCCCCTCACCATGAAGGTGAAGAAAGCAAGCAGCCAGCAGCCCTCCTGTGGCCTCTCCCTCACTGCTGTATGGATCTCCATCCTTCCCTGGATGGACCATGTTACTTTCAAGGGCAGCGTAGGTTGACATGTTCTTGTTTCCCATCTTTGTCTTCCTCTTTTTCCTCTCTGGAAATCAGATATTGAAGATGAGAGGACTCAAACTTAATAGCATCTGCAAGAAAAGAATCAGGAAGCCCTCACTCATGTACAGAGGAAGGTGCATACTCATAAAATTCTGTTGGCTTATACCTGGAGTAGGTTCTCAGCACAGAAAAATGCACAACACTCAAAACAAAAGCCAAAATGAGGGCTGGGAGGATAGCTCAGGGGCACAAATGCTTGCCTGGCAAGAGCAAGGTCCTGAGTTCGATTCCCAGTTCTGCAAAAATAAGTAAGTAAGTAAATAAATAAATAAATAAAACGAAAACAAATAAATAAAGAATAAAATAAAAGCAAACCTTCAGGAAGGAGGTGAATCTGACATCCAGAGGGTTCTAGATGTATAGCGTTTTTGCACCTGTTTTGACAAGTGCAGGGACTAGAGTTCAATCCCTGGCCCCATCGTACCCCTGGGGCACAATGAGCTGGCCATCAAGGTTGGGAGTGTTGGTGCACACCTGTAATCCCAGCACTGGGGAGACTGAAAGCAGGAAGATCAGCTTTGCAGTAACATCCTGTACCAAATACACAAAAACAAAATAAGATCTTTTTTTTTTTTTTTTTTTAAAGGGATGTACAGTTCATACCCATGAAATATGTTATAGAGGTAGCAAAGTATGACACACAATGGAAGAAAAAAGAATAATAAAATAAAATAAACACTACAAACTGTACCAGACGAAACCCTGATGAGACAGCTTCCAATGCATGTTCTAAAACCATTCTCTTAAAGACGTCCAAAGAACTAAAGGAAGTTGTAGAAGAAAATAAGAAAATGTGATATAGGAACAAAATAGAAGTAGAAGCAAGAGCTTAGAAATCTATAAAGAAAGCAGGAAAATATCTGGAAGTAAAAATACAATAACTGAAGGGAAAAGTACACAACTGTGTTTGAGAAACAGACCTGAGCAGTAAAAGGCAGAATTTGGTGAATCTGGAAAAACAAAAACAGGGCATGGGCAATTAGTGAATTTGAGGCAATAAAGTAGAAAATGATTACAGAAAAATGTGCAGACATCCAAGGGCTTGTGTGACACCAGCAAGGGAACTGACTTGTGCATCATGAGCATGCCAGAGGAATGCAGAGAATATTTTATGAAACAGTGCCTGAATCTCCCCTAAATTTGATGAACTGCATGAAAGCAAACATTTAAGAAACTCCACTCCAAACTTCCTAGCTCTGAAGACTCACACAGACTCACTACATCAAATATTCAAGACCAAGAACTGCAAAGGAGAGAGAGACAGAGACAGAGACAGAGATGGAGACAGAGACAAAGAGAGAGAGAGGGACAGAGAGACAGAGAGAGACAGAGAGAGTGAGAGAGAACATAGCATGCAAGGGACTGTGAAGATTCCCTTGACAGATTTATCAACAGGAACTACAATTCATAAGATGGAGGGCTGGAGAGAGGGCTCCATGGTACAAGTGCCTGCCTAACAAGTGCAAGGTCGTGAGTTCAAACCCCGGTCTCACACACACACATACACACACACACACACACACACACACACACACACACACACACACAGATGGAGGGACCATACATTCGAAAGGTTCAAGGGAATCTGAGTCATTTAAGGATTTGTATTTGGTGACACACAAATGAACACACTTCCAGATAAAAGAATGAGAAAGCTCTACTTCATTCGACTTACTCTGCAAGAAATGCTGCTGAAGCCTGCGGGTGGGAATGAAAAGACCAGAGAGAAACTCAAACAACCATTTCAAGAAAATTAAACACAGGAAATTATAGAGCCCCATAGTAGAGTAATACTGGTGTGTGGTTCTGTTTAGTGTTTTCTACATGAATGAAATAATTGACAATTTTTAAGAAGTAATTATTAGAAATGCTAGTATTATTACAACTTTGGTTTCTGGATTTTCACAAAATCACATCCGTTAATATAGGTGGATGTATCTTGAACATATACTCTTAAGTGAAATAAACCAGACCTACATATGCAAATATCACATAGTCTCCCTAGTACAAGAACTCGAAAGAAGAAAAATAAATACATTTTGGGGGGTAAGAGGAATCAAATTCAGGACTTTGTGTTTTCTGCATCCTCAACCACCTATAAATTTTTTTTAGAAAAGTGAATTAAATACAAAATGCACTTGGAAGAGTTTAAAAAAATTAAGGTTTATTGAGAGTGTTAATGTTCAATTGTTTGACCAGTCTTATACATACCTATATCTATTAATCTAAACAGATTTGATGATGAAAATATATAATGCAACCACTGTTAAATTTTTGTTCTTGTTCTAAAATTCTGTACTATATGCACTCTTTCTTGTTACTGTTTTTCTACTTTTGTGCTATTTTTACTCTTTAAAATAAAATTTTTTAAAAATCATTTCAGTTAAGGAGCTAGAAATCATTAGTTTATGTTTTAAATAAAGATGTATGACATGGTTTTGTGACATCAACAACAAGGAGTCAAGACAGAAAAAGGAATAAGGTCTTTTAATGCTATTTAAATTAATCTTGTATAAATTCAAGTTAGATATGTTATAGTTCTGGAATATTAAATGTAATCTCCATGGTAACCCAAAAAATTGCTAAATAGTATACCCAAAAGACACTGAGAAAGCAAGCTAAATATTTCACTGAAAAAAATATTAAAAACAAAAGAAACATGATAACAGGGAACCAAGGAGAGAAGGCATAGTAAAATGGAAAATAAGTCCTTCTGTAACAGTAAGTACTTTAAATGAAAATGGGCTAAGTTGTCCAATCAAAAAAAAAAAAAAAAAAGAAACTGAAGGAACAGATTTTTTAAAAGTTGAAATATATGCTACATGGAAGGGAATCATTCAAACATAAATATTCAAATAGATTACAACTGAAAAGAAGAAAAAGATTATTCCAAATAAACAGCAAATATGAATGATATGAATAATACAAGGAAATTTTTTAAATTAATGAAACTTTAAAATGGTCATGTTAATCAAATTGTCACTATGGCATGAACATAAACTAATTATAAATATTTACAATTTAAGGAAACATCAAAGTACATGAAATAAAAACTGCTATCACTGAGAGGAAAATATATATTTCTACAATCCTAGTTGGAAACCTCAATATTTCTTTCTCAATTGCCAACATGACAACCAGGACAGGCGTTCAGGAAGGTAAGAGAAGGCTTGAACACTACCCAGTGACAACGCAATGCCCATTCTTCTCACGTGCAGGGAGGACATTTTCCAGGACTGTCTCCATGTTACTTCACAAACTAAATGTTAATAGTTTCTTTAAATGTAGCTATCATACAAAATATCTTCTCTGACCACCACAGGTAGAAACGGCAAATCCATAAGAGAAAGAAAACTGGAAAATGTACACATTTCTGAAACTAACCATAATAATCAATAGATGATTAAATCATAAAAGAAATTCCACATTATTTACTTATGAATAAAGCAAAAGTACAACCTTGGTAAAACTGCAGGTCATGGTGAAAGCATCACTAAACTAGAACTTTATGGCTCTAAATGCTTACATTAGAATATTTTTAAAAATACAAGGCCTTGTCAAATAGCTCGGTGGATTAAAGCACCTGCAAGAAGGTGCAATGCTAGAAGTTCCATCCTTGGGCCTGCTGTGCTGGCCCAGCACCTAGGGGCTGCTGAGACAACAATTGAGGCTGGGTGTTGTGCGATGCACCTATAACCTCAACTCATGGGAGGCTATAAACAGGTGGGCCACTAGGAGTCCGATCTAGCAGTGAGACCCTGAACAATCTGTAGACCCTTCCCTAAAAAGCAATAATAATAATAACAACAATAATAATAACATATTTAATCAACATCCTAACTTTAGAATTTAAGGAACTAGAAGAAGCAAATAATTAAATCCAAAGCTACAAAAGGAAGGAAATAATAGAGCAGAGCAGAACAATGATTAATGAAATGAGTAATTATTAAAAATTACAGATCAATGGAAAGATTCACAAAGGAAGATTAACAAAATTGACAAACCTTTCTCTAATTAATAAAAAATAAATAAGATGCAAATCACTAAGTGGAAACATAGGATGGGGACATTATTCCTCATTCTGCAGAACCATAAAAATTATAAGAGACTCCTCTAAATAAGCTTATACCAAAACATTGCATGATTTAGATAGAATGACCAAATTATTAAAAGCACAAAACCTACGAAAACTACTCATGAAGAGAAAGTCAAAATAGACTTATTATACATTTAAATAAAAAGTCTAAGCCAGGTGTGGTGGCGCACACCTGTAATCCCAGCTCTCGGGAGGCTGAGGCAGGAGGATCAGTGAGAGTTCAAGACCAGCCTGGGCTACAAAAGTGAGCTCAAGGCCAGTCTGAACTGCATAGTGAGACCCTGTCTCAAAAAGACAAAAAAAGAAAAAAAAAGTCTAAAACCTTTCAGTAAGGAAAATTTCAGACATCATGCCTTTATTAATATTTTCTACCAAACTGATGTTAGTTCTCCTTCAATGAAGAATAATTAGGAAAACCTAGTCCTTCACAAAGTTTTCCAAAATACTGAAAAAGAGTCAACGTGCCCTATTGCATTCCATGAGGCATCATTAGAGCAATGTGAAACAGAAAAACAAACAAACAAATGAACAAAAACAACTATGTACCAGTATCTTCTATGACCATTGAAGTTAAAACCTCACTCAGCTACGTATCAGCACAACACACATTGTTAAATTTCACTACCAGCACATGATATTTCTTTCTGCAATGTCAGGCTCATAAAGAACTTGAAAATTGATGGATAAAATACCTACCTAAGATTAGAAAATCATGGGGAGAGGAACCTTAATATGATTATTTCCATGGATTCAGAAAGAAAAATATTTTTCACAAAACTAATGGACTTTTATGCAAAGATAAGCCCTACTAACTTAGAAAAGAAGAAAATAATCCTAACATCATAAAAGGCACATGCGCAAAGCCCAAAGAGGACAACATATTCTGTGGCGAAAAACTAAATACTTTTCTTCTAAGTCAGGAAAATTGGAAAAACAGAAGATATGAGAAGTACTCCAACTGTAAAAGGAAAATGAAAATTATTTCTCTTTCCAGATTACGATTCAAAATGTAGAAACCTGATGACTTCACTCACCCCCACCAAAAAATTTCTTAAACCTTTTAGAATAAATGCAGCAGCATTGCAGGATGCACAGTGAGCCCTAACAAAATAAATTCTATTTCTATATCTTAACAGTAAACCTTTTTGAAGAGAAAAATTTGAAACATTCCTTTTACAGTACCTTGAAAAGAATGTGAGGAACTAGTTTAGTCATGGGGACTTTTGGAAGATGGCAGAATAGCATTCTCAGGCCTCATCCCCAACAGGGGTGCTGATTTGCAGTCCCCACAAATGAAAATGCTCTGTGAGACCTCTCATGTCCTGAAGTAGCACAAAGTCAGAGGTCAGTTGTCACACAGGATGGTATGAGGAGTTCCTCCCTCCCACCTTCCCACAAGCCTGTGAGCCTGGCTTACTCAAACAGAGAAGGAGAGCATGAGAGGCGGTTCTCCCTGTGCCTTTGTGCACTGCCTCAGTGGCCTTCTCCCTCACCTTACTTGCAAAGCTCAGATCACCTTGGGAGATTCAGAATGAAGAAGGGTTTCTAAGAACAACTGGTGCAGAGATCTCACTGCTCAGACCCTAACAGCGGACCTGCAGACCCTGCCAGGTGTCCCACCCATAGGCCCAAGCAACTATCTCCCCCTGGGAGGCTTTCCAGGTTGCACGCATGTGCCCTGTGTCACACACAGTTCTCAGCAGCAGCACACACCTGGGCACCCACCCAGCTGCAATCTGAAGTCGTAAGGAGTTGCTCAACCCTAGGCTGTTAGCACTGAAGGAAATGAAGGAGCTGAAGCCAGCGTGCTCTGCCCCGTGGACTTCGCTGGGGAAAGCAGGAGGTGCCCTCAGCACACAGCACAGTGTGTCTCTTTGCCCGGGAGGCACAGAAACCCAGGACAGCTCCTTCAGGAGGGAGAAGTGGAAGCTGCACCCTCAACCCTAGCTTTCGAGGGCACTTCCCTCAGAAAAAGAATGTGCTGGCAGCTCTCAGCACAAAACAAAGTTTAGAGGGGGTGTGAGACTGCACCCAGTTCTAACAATTCCAGGAAGAAGAGACAGGGTGGCCTGGCCTGGGTATACACACAGAGTCCTGAAAAATCCCAGAATCTCTAGCTAGTTGGCTACTGAAGGTCATTCCTTGCCACACATTGTTGATGTAGTTCAGAAGGTCCCCTTCCCAAGGGACGTGAAGAAGGAGGGAAGCACACAACAGAAGGGCCCACTTGCTGGTTCCAAGGGAAGAGAGACAAGTTGAAAAAAAGAATTTAAAACAATCATGCAAAAGATACTCATTTTAATGCAGCAGGACACAGTAGACACCAAAATGACAAATAAACAAGCAAAAGACTTTGAATGAATGGATACAAACTAGGATGAGAGATTCTGGGCCAGAGTAATACAGTGACCAAATTTATTTTATTTCCTTTTAATTTTTTTTTTTTTTTAAATGTATGTAGTACAGGGTCTTGCTACACAGCTTGGACTCGTAGTGATCCTCCTGTTTTCAGCTTCCCCAGTGCTGGGATTGCAGGCATGTGCCACCACGCCCTGGCTCAGTAACCAGTTCAGTGTGCCTGGGGGCAGGGCTGGCTGGGCTGGGCAGGTGGTGCCATGGATCCAACCCCAGTGCCCGTGCTTGCCTAGACAGGCGCTTAGTCCACTGAGCTATCTTGCCAGCCCTAAATTTAAAGTTGCAGTAGAGCATCAGGGGCGGATGCAATCAAGTCAAAGAAAGAATTAGTGAAGTCAGATAGAAGTCGTTTGAAATCATGTGATTACAGAACCAAAAGAAAAAGAAGAATGCAAAAGAGCAAGCGAGCCCCCGTATCGTATGGGCCATCTAGTGAAGTTGTGGCTCCATTATACAAGTTCAAGAGTGGAAAGAGAAAGGGGGGCAAGAAAATTTTTGGAAGCGGCCCTCACACAGACACACACACACACACACACACACACACACACACACACACCGGAAAGAAAGAAATCTTCCAAATTTGGGAAGGAAAGGACTTCCATAACCACGAAATCAAAAAGAATCTAAAATAGTCCATAGATTAAATTCTTAGACAAATTAAATTGTTGAAATCAAAACAAAGAATTTTGAACCGAGCCGGGGAGAAGTAATGTGTCATGTAGAAGGCAATTTGAATAAGGTTTGGGACGGAGTCTTCAGGGGAAATTTCACAGGCTCAGAGAGTACAGAATGCATCCAAGGTGCTTTAAGGAAACCGAAAGCAGAATTGAAGGTACTATAGCTGTCAACGTTTCTTTAAGAGAAAATCTTCAATTTGAAACAGAAGGGTACTAAACAGGAGCACAGAAACACATGAAAATTAAATGTTTCTGGTAGTTTGATATACAGACAAATACAGAACACTTTAATACTGTAATGAGGATGGATAAATAAACAATTCAAATCTAAATTGAAAAGGAAAAACTGCAGGTTTGATCCCCAGTCTCCCATAACGCACCAGCCCTCACCCCAGGTCCAGTGAGTTGGCAATCTCTTCCAGGCATGGTGGTGCATGCCTATAATACCACCACTAGGGAGGCTGAAAACAGGATGATCATTATGAGACCGAGCAGTGTAGAGAGACCCTGTACCAAATACATAAATGAGAAAAAAAAAAAAGGAAAAAGAAAGAAAAAAGTAAAATTGTCTGTGCTTATAGGTGGGTGGACCTTTTAACCTTAAACACATTTTAAAAAATAAAATAAAACAAACTTAGTAAAGGCACTGCTACAAAAGCAAGACACAAAAACTCTGCTGTATTTCTGCACATTTTCCAACATAGAAAATATGTCAATTACAATAGCATTACAGGCAACAGAATGTTTAATAATAAACTAGAGATGAATGATTTCTATACTGAAAACTGAAAACTGAAATATGGATGAAAGAAATTGCTACAGCAAAAACCAATAATTTATAATTTGGAAGAACTGGTATCAGTTTTGAAGAATATCCACAATGTCCAAGCAGCCTCGATATTCAATGAAATCCCATCAAAATTACTGTGTCATTTTTTTACAGAAATAGAAAACCTTTACATTTATACAAGTGATCTAAATATCCAAACAATCATGAATAAATATGAATAAAGCTAGAGGCATCAAGTTCACTGATTTGAAAATAAATTATAATGCTATTGTAGTAAAAAAAACAAAAAACAAAACAAAACAAAAAATGCATGTAACAAGCATAAAAGCAGAGACACTGACAAATACCACAGGGAAGATGGCCCGGAAATAAACCCACAATTTTCTAGTGAACTCATTTGTGACAAAGACATCTAGAATATGCAGTGGTAGTCTCCTGTAAGCATGTTAGAAAAGTGGGATGCCAATATGCATACAAAGGAAACAATTCTCATTGCATATTGCTTAAATATAAACTCAAAAGAAAGAAGGTATAATAGTTGTAAATGTTTTCTCCTGAAAGAAAACAGTAAGCAAGAAGATCCATGGCATTAGGTATGGAAATGTTCTTTTAAATTGGGTCCCCAAATCTCAGGCAACTAAATTGAAAATACACAAGTTCACCACATCACACTGCAGAGGCTCTGCATAGAAAAAAGGAAATAATGAGCAAATAAGATGACACAAGAATGGGAGAGACTATATGCCAGTCACTCGAGGCCTCAGAAATCTCAACAACCTGATGAAACATGGCAAAGACTTAAGTAGACATTTCTCAGAAGGCAACGTTCAAAAGCAATATATTCACGAAAAATGCTCAACATCAGTAGTTATTAGGGAAATGCAAAATAAATTCATAGTGAGACCCTACTTCATGCCTGTGTAGACAAATACTATTGAGAAGATACAAGAAGGCAAGGATGTGCAAAAAAGGAAATGCTTGTGTGTTGTTAAGGACAATAAAAATTCGTACAGATGCTACCAAAATTAGGCTGAAAAGTCCTCAAAAACTAAAGGTAGAACTACAACATAATTGGACAATTGTTTTATAATATGTCCAAAGGAATTGAGATATGTATGTTGGGGAGATATCTGTGTCTCACGGGCATTATGCTACTGTGGAAATGACCCAGGGAGCCTCCAGGTCCCACAATGCTCTGCACCCCTCCCACTGCACCTTCTGCTACAGCGATCTGGAAGCCTGACCTCTGGTAGGCATGGCACTGATGAAAAGTTCCAAAATGGTTTGTAGGCATTTTATCATTTTCTTGATAACACCCCATGACATATTCCGTCCATATCAACCTTCTTGTCAAAGAGTCACTGGCCAACACCATCAGTTTGTTACCTAAATATACTTTATTTTATACTTTATATGGTAAGTCTCAGAGTTTGGCAAAGGTTTTTCTGCTTTTTTAATGAAAAATTTTCTTCTTCAAATGGATTTTGGCTTCTGTTTTAGAAGAAGCAAGTAAGCTCACCTTGAATGACTCATTGCTTAGAGATGTTTTCCATAAATTACCCTAGTTCATTTCTCTTAAGTTTTGCTTTCCACAGAAGCCTAAGACATGGGCATAATTCAGCCAAGTTCTTTGCTACCTTATAACAAAGCATGTCCTCTCTTCCAGGTTCCAGTAACTCATGACTCATTTTTATCTGTGACCACATGAAGGTAGATTTGCTTCACCATATGACCAATGTTCTGTTCAAGACTGTTAAGTGACCCCTGAGAGCACTGAGGCTGGCCCCAGAGCTTTCATCTTCTCCAAGCTCTCACCGGACCACCCTTAATGTTTTACTTACAATAATACAGGCTTTTTGTAGCCTTTGCTTTAAAGCAGCTCCAACTTCTCCCATCATCCAACTGTAAAGTTTGCTTCTACATTTTTAGGAACTTCTATAGCAACATCTCACTCTTTAGGTAGCAATGTCTGTGTTAGTCCACTTGTGCTGCTGTGCCAAAATGCCTCAGATTTGGGAAATTATGAAGAACAGAACACATTTCTCAAATTCTGGAGGTGAGCAAGCCCAAGATCAAGGTATGGGTGGACACATTGTCTGATGAAGTTTCCTCTGCCCTTCCCAGATGAAGCCTTGAATGCTGTGTGCTGATAACAAGGAGAAGGACGGACTCTGTGGTCACATGACAGACAGACAATGGCCAAGAAGAGTTGAACTCCCTCCTCCAACTGTTTTGATTATTCCATTTGTAAAAATAGAGTTCCAGCACTGTTATCCTGGAGACAAAGCTTCCAGCACAAGAATTTTGAAGAAGATATTGACCATAAGCAGTCTGTCTATGGATACATACAGAAAGAAGATATGATACACATACAAAATGAATGCTCTTTAGAAGATAGCAGTTCTGTCGTCTGTGACAAGGTGGGTAACACAGACTCCAGTGAGTGAAGGGAGAGAAGCCAAGTACAGGAAACCAAACACCACATCATCTCACGCCATAGGTAACATCTTGAAAAGTCAAGATCATAGAAATGAACAAAAGAATAATCATCAAAGAAGTTAGGAGGAGAATGGAGAGATCAGAGTTGTTGGCCAAAGAGTACAAAGCTACTCAGAAGAAATGTTTTGAGTTCTATTGCACAGTGACAGACTATGGTCAGTAACAATTTACAGATATTTGAAAATGATTTAATGAATGTTAAATGTCTCACCACAGAAAATGGTAAGCAAGGAATGCAGTTGATAGGTTAATTCGCTTGACTGAATGATTTCACAGTGTATAAGTTTATCACGATATCACGTTGTAGCCATAAGTATAAAATTATTTTTCAATTTAAAATAATCTTTTTAGATGAACATAGACTTGAAATTGGTATTTTCCATCAACCATTGACATTATAATAAATCCCTATTCAATATGATAAAAGCAGTTACACATTTGTACATAGATATTTAGAAATATAAGCATATACTAAATTTTAACCTGTCCATCCTTTAACATTTTTTCTGTTCTGTTACTCTCATTTAATACCTTTTTTTTGTTTTCTGGTAAACCAACCATTTACTTGAGAGAGAGTACAGCAGTAACTGAAATTACATTGGAAGTAGCACACATCTAAAAGGCCAAAATGGCAGGCATTCCAAGCACAGTTTTAGTGTTACGTATTGTTATCATCAGTGTCCAAAACCTTTTGAGATTTCTGAGGACCCTTGTCTAATTCATCCTGTGCATATAAGTACATATTTTTGCTCTTACTGTTTCCTCTCTTTTCTGCTTCCAGTCACTTTGTTTAACCCGTAAGTCTTTGATTCTCATTCAGCTGTGTTCTCTCTCCATTTTTATTTCTTCTTTTGAGTTCTTACACTAGGGATACAATACAATATTTACACATGTAGGTCTGGTTTTTTTCACTTATTAGTATATGTCCAAGGTACATCCATTTATATATGCAGTCTTCTATATTATCATTCTTTATAGCTGAGTAATATTCTATTGTATAAAAATACCACATCTTTTTCAACCATTCTTCAAATGATGGGCATTTTGGTTGTTTCCAAGATTTGGCTATTACAAATTGGGCTGCTAGCCGGGCGTGGTGGCTCACGCCTGTAATTCCAGCACTTGGGAGGCTGAGTCAGGAGGATTGGTGCGAATTCGAGACCAGCTTGGGCTACAAAAGTGAGCTCAAGGCCAGCCTGAACTGCATAGCGAGACCCTGTCTCAAAAAGACAAAAAAAAAAAAAAATTGGGCTGCTATAAAGATAGGTACACAGATATCACTGTGGTGTGATGTTTTCTTCTGGGAAGAATCTCAGTAAGAGGATAGCTGGATTGAATAAGTTTACAGACCAAAAATTACAGAAAAAGAAGGGCTACAAGAATAGCCTATATTTTGACCCTAGCCCTTCAAGGTCAGTGAGGACTCAGGACAGAACAGAACCTAGGTTGTAACATCCTATAACTCAGTGGTTTCCCAAATTTTCTGTTCAAGGAGATTAAGGGACCATGGAGGAAAGGGACTGAAGGTATATAGTGTGCCTAAGAAGAGTCACCTAGAGGGAAAACTTTCTCTTGGGCTTTCACAGAGAGCAACCTGGTCAAGCAATGGCCATGGCTCATCCAGACAGCTAACACTGACAATTCTACAAAGCACTGTACATGGTTCCAAAGTAATCCTGAGTGGATTTGACTGACCTTGGGAGATACAAAAACTACATATTTTGTTATACAGGTCTTGCTATAACCCAGCAGAAAAGTTTAAACATGACTCATAAAACATAAAGGTAGTTTAGTATGCTGAGCTGTAAAAGGCTCAAATCAACAGCTTCCAACATTGCCAGTTTTGCCAGTAACACACTGCAATTATGGAACATTTGACTGTGCATACAACTACCTTCTCTCAGATCTAAGAGAAGAAATCTATTGTACTAATAACTATTAAAAAATGTATCATGCCTACACCCTGTGCTATGTATAACTACAATGAAGACAGCAATATGCATTGTATCAATTAGTGGCGATATGTTACTAATGTGTTTTGAAACTGTCACATTGTAACTTCTTACTGAAAGTATTTTTTTAAAAAGAAAAAAATAAATAAATGAACATGGAAGGAGAATCAACAGCACTAACAATGAGGGAAATGCCAATCAAAATTACACTAAAACATTGTCATAAAACAACAAAAGAAGCAAGAGTGAGTGGAGATGTGAACATAGTAGAACCCTGCATATTAATGATAAGAAAGTAAAATCATACAGCTGCTATGGAATATTGTGTGTAACTTCCCCAAAAGAACAAGATAGAATTAACATATCAGCAATTGCCACATGGGCGTACAAAGAAATGCCAGAAGGAAGATGACTCTGAAGATATATTTATGCACCTGTAAGTACAGTGGTATTATTTACGAAGATGAAAATGTGGGAGTAGCTTCAGTCCCCATAAAAGATAAATAAAATATGGTATGTGAGTGCAAGTGCAGTATTATTATTCAGCCATATAAAGGAAGGACATTCTCACGTTGCAACACGTAGGGACCCTGAAGACATGAAAGAAGCCAGATGCGAATAAGCCAATAGTGTGGGAGTTCACCAGGTTGAGATCTTTAGAGCAGTCAGAACCACAGGGGGAGCAGAGCAGTGCTGCGGGTGACTGGTGAGAGGACCAAATAGGGAGGTACAGGGTGGTGGGCAGAATCTGTGTTATGCAATGAAAGGAATTCTGGGAGGGTGGATGCTGCAGTTGTACACCACCATTAGGCGGTGCAAAGATGGGAGCGCTAGGCTCGCCGTGAAACCGCACGTGCACAATTACCTCAGTAGCATTTTTTTAATTAATTTTAATGAGAAAGAAATAGAAATGAGATAGTTGTTTTGTTGTTTCAGAACCAGGAATTGAACTCAGGCCCTTGCGCTTGCCAGGTAAGTGCTTATTCTACTGAACTATCTATCTCCCCAGCCTCTCAATCCAACAGGTTAGTAGGGTAGTTACTATAATTCATATGTTGCATAATGTCATCTTCGTAGTAGTTATTTAGAGTAAAAGATGCAGTTACGATATCTTCCTCTAAACACTATTAGCACAAAAGCTTTCTTCTCATTGAACTAAGAGAAAATAGCTCTATATCTATCCTGACTATTTTGTGTGTATATATATATTTTTTTTCACTACAAGATGGTCCTTGTCTGTGTGTTTTGCCACAGTAAGACTTAGAGACAGAGTTGTAAGGACAGACCTGCACAGGATGCAACCTCCAGATATCCAAACCTTTAAAGTATCTGGAAATCTCAAACTGGGTATGCAAATAGATATGTAAATTATAGGTTAATTTTTTAAAGATGAGAGTTCTTCAGAACATAGCAAACTACATAAAAATAGTCTTTTAATGTACTAGCCATATTAATTTATGCATACAGTTTGTCACATTTCAGATTACATTTTCTTCTTTTACAGGAACAAAAATATACAAATTCAGTTAAGCTCACAACATCTCCATTTTCTTCCTTTCTATAGGGGATCTACTATCCTGGAGAGAGCAAACATGGCTCTTACTCATATTTGTGTAGGTTGATTAACTATGTAGTACCTTGACACAATGTATTTGAGGTTTTCTAAACCTCAAATGGTGCCACCGCTTTTGAGCATTTTTCAGTTTGCATATTTTAGGGTGGCTCATAATTATTTATGTATAGCTAATGAATTGACTTTAATTACTAAATAATACTTATTTACTTAAGTGTATTTGTCATAGAGTAATGTAAGGCTATTTGCCTGTTTTCCTTAGAAAACTGTGCTTTTGAAAATTCTAGTATATTTATCCATGCAACCATTTTTTTTCAAGACCTAAGAAGAGAACTTAATAAATCACAAGGCATGCTTATTTTCAAATTTAAGAGGTATTACCAAATTGTTCTTCAAAGAAGTTATTTAAAGCCTCTTATTGTTTGCAGCATTCTAGTGTAATGTGTTCTGACAAAAAGCATCAATTTTCTTTAGGAAGAAAATTGAAAATGTCACCTGGGTCAGGCCCACTTAATCTGAAACCTTTTATCATCTTCTTTTACTGAGGTAATTCCTACATCCACAAACGGCTTAAGAGGGTTCTACACCTCCGTTGAAATGCCCTTTCATGCCCTGAGCTCAGCCTTCTCTAATGACAGCAGCCAGGAATGAAACTAGAAGACCTACAGCACCTTGATTTCAGTCTCCTCTCCTTCAGGAAAGGAAACAGATGCTTGATCCAATTATAATGTATAATTAATGACAGGGAAAAAAAACATGTCTTGGTATTTTATAAAAACTATGTAAATTTTTGACCCAGTTCCTTTGCAGATCTGCAAGTAGTCTAGTATTTTGCCTGTTTTGAAAAGTGATAGTGTTTGGAGTTATTAAATAACCGTAAGAAGTCCAATAACCATCATTAAGCAAAAGCAGTCTATGTCATCCTGCCCTTGAAGCTTTAAGCTTCTGTGGCACAATGCATGGAATCAACTGCGACAGCTGACTTAGGGTAAGAGATAGCAGGGTTTGCTGGCTAAAGCTGATGTCTCAGTTGTCCATAGTTCTCTTGAAAATGCTACACATCATGAATTACTTGTTTATCCTAAGAAAAGTTTCATTAAGTGCTTTGGTGGCCTCTGTATTTTCTTTTGTCTTCTTGTTTTCTTTCCCCTTCTGTTTCCACAGACATCCTTTTACATGATAGCTCTTATGTTTCAGGGTAATTGACACTCACACAAAAAATTTTATAAATTAGAGCCTAGATGTAATTTTACTTCAAGAAATAGACTTTGTCATTAACTGCAATTTCAGTAATCAAGTCACGCCCTTCCTACCTTCCTCTCATAGTCTGAGACACGCTTTTAATGATACCATTAGATGCATAGACACTGTTTCTGTTTGGCTTTGACTTAACAGTGTCTTCAAAAGTATTTGCGTAGCCTCTTTGTTACATAATCACTTCCATGCACCTAGAATTACTGTGATCACTTAGAAGGCTCAAGGTAACAAATACAAGAAAATTCAACTCCAAAGAACTGCAACAGTAAGACAAATCAATTGATTTAAGCAAATTGAAGTCCAATGGTGTTATGTGATGTGGACAGTTTCTAACTTGCTATGTTTCAAATTATATTTGTGACACTGTAATGGTGTCACAAGACATGGTCAGTAGCAACAATACTCTGCATCTAACCTTCCCCACCCCAGCATATGTGGTCTGCTGGATCTTGGGCTGGCCAGCAGCACTGAGCTGCAGATCTGATTAGACCTGTGGTCCCAAGGGTAAACAACTCCACTCCAAGCACAACATGTTGCCTGCATTTTGTGTTTTCACCTCCAGGCATGACTGTAGTAACTGACGTGAAGTCTCCAAGCATGAAGTCTTCAGCACTGTTAGCAAACGGACTTGTTGCTTAACGGCTATCCTATCTCCAAATCATTCTGAGCAGGTCTAAGGTAGGCTAGTTGGAGCAAGTAGGTGAGGTATATTAAAGAATTGTCTACTTATAGCTTCGCCTTACGCTGGGTTTATGAAGACACAGCTCTATCACAAGAGAAGGAACATCTGTAAATAAATCCAGTCCGGCAGTGTGTGATCAAAATCAACCAGGGCCCACTCTTGCTACCATGATCAGCATGCCATGATAAATTTGATTCCTGTTTGAACAGAGAACAAAAAAAATGAACAGAAGAAATGCACAGACTAAAGCTCTATACTAGCCGGGCGTGGTGGCTCACGCCTGTAATCCCAGCACTTGGGAGGCTGAGGCAGGAGGATTGGTGCGAGTTCGAGACCAGCCTGGGCTACAAAAGTGAGCTCA
>PVJA010023691.1:0-32710 GCA_004027025.1 Myocastor coypus | reverse complement strand
TTTTTCCCCCCTTCTCCTCCTCCCTTCCCCCCTACTCCCTCTTTCAGCGCTAGAACTCAAAGCCAAGACCTCAATAATTCTGCTACTCGTCTATAACCACTGCCCTGACTATTTCATTCCCTCAGGGTAGCTGGGGACCAACTGGACCCTTGAGAGTTCCATCCACACCCAGGACTTGTGTCCTCACTGCTCACACCCTGAGGTCCTTGGAAGAAATTCTGGACTAGTGGAAAAAAAAAAAAGCCCAGGTTGGTGTCTTCTTCCTGACTCCGAAGCAAAGGAAAAGGTGTCCTTTCCTCCATACAAAGGTAAAAAAGGAACACAGTGAACAACCACAGTGCCCCAAATTCTCTTAGCGGAAAACAAAGGAACAAAGGGAAGTTAGCTTAAATATCATTCTGCTCTTTCTGCATGCAATGTGTTATTTTTCTACAAAATAGTGTTTTTAATATTTGATATGTTTTTTGAGAACATTGGGCAGTATCAATTCTGAATTGTTTTGGGCTTGGTTCAAAGGCTTGTATAAATATTTCTATAAAACCGTCCAGTTTCCCTGCTTTGTGTTTTCTCTTTATTTGCACGTAAATCGTGGGAGCGGTCCCTCTTCTCAACTTCACATTCCTCCAGGCTCTCATGCTGGCCTTTTTATAGACCAGAAATCTGAAGCTTTGTATTCTTCCAGTATCTTTTAACAATAAAGCCACCCTCATTACAGAACACAACTTAAAACCATCTCCCAATCATGCAGTTGATTGGATGGAAATCTATTATGTTTTCCTTTACTATGTGTAACCAGTGATACACGACAAGGGGAATTTTGAGCATTCTGGGGACTTTGCCACTCAGTAGGCTAAGCGGAGCTTCAACTTGTGACCATTAAGGAAGACCGGAGGTCTGCGCTTCTGCACCCGGTGATGACACGTGGCTTTGCTTAGATTGCAGTAGTCACAGGACATCTTCAATGTCAAAGGCCAGAGAGGTTTGCATTTGTCAGGAAGATGATGATGCGTCATTAGTGGGCACTGGAAATATTTCTGGTGTGTGTGTGTGTGTGTGTGTGGTGTGTGTGTGTGTGTGTGTGTGTGTGTGTGTGTGTGTGTGTAGTGCAATCACATTATCCCCATAGATAACCTGACCTTCTTTCCTATACTGGCCATGGGTACTGATGTAATCAGTGTCCTCATCTGGCTAAAGAGAGACAAGCACAGCTCTGTGGAGGGACCGCTGCTAATGTTGCTATTCCTGCTTCTCTGTGGGATGGGGAAACAGTCGCCTCCTTGTTTTGATGACCTTCTCACTTGTCTTGCTTTCTTTTCTGTTTTCCCTGTTTCCTGCATGGTAAGGGAAAGAGTTAAGGTAGGACTGGCTTAGAATTATAGCATGTTTTCTGTCTCCAGAGCCACCATTGTCCTTAATTAAGCCACAAGACACTGCCGGGGCGGGAGTAGTTAATAATCATCTCTTGGATTGCCCAGAGCGGATTTGGCTCAGAAAAAAATGTGGAAGAAGGTACATTTTGTTTCTCTAAGAGCGTGCAATTATAGAAAGTGTTGCACTGAGCAGAGCTCAAAGGAAAAAGCTATTTGAAGATTTGCTTCTGGTTTTTTCCACTGTCACCAGGAGGGTTTGGTGGATAACTGAGGCACTTGTGAACCTTTCTTGGGCATGTGTGTGGCCGAGGTGCCTGGTGACAATGTGGGCTGCAGAGGACACAGAAACATTCTCCATGATGCAAATGAGAAATTCTAAGAAGACATTAGTTAATTATTTTTCTGTCTGTTCACTTTTTCCTGAATAGTCTCATCAGATAATAAAGGAAAAATGTTTTCCAACTAGATGTAGGAAATGGGTGGACATTAAAAAATTCGACTCAGTGGACAAGTGGAGTATTACAGTGGGCCACTTGGTTTATTTTATTTTATTTCATTTTTTAATTTTATTTTTAGAACGGGTCTCACCATATAATTCGGACCAGCTGTGAACTTACTACGTAGCTCAGACTTGAACTCATGGAGATCTTCCGGCTTCAGCCTCCCAAGTACTGGGATTATAGGTGTGTGCCTCCACACCTTGGGTTTATTTTAGTTTTCACAAAGCTTTCATGTACTAGATTTGGAATGAACTACAGAAAAAATTTTTTTTGGTAAAGAGCTAGGATTTCTCTTTGCTACTTATTGGATCTTCTTTTTTTTTTTTTTTTATCTTTCATTTCTTTCCCAAAAGGCCAGGAAATAATGTAGTTGTCTTCAAAGAGTGTATGTGAAATCACTGACCAGTAGTTGTTATTTCTCAGATGTCCAGCAAACCTTGCACTCTGTACAGAACATATTCTAATAACTGACATGAACTAACAATGTTGGCCACCTGAGTATCTATCCAAAGTAATCAAGTCTTGCCGGGTGTGGTGGCTCACGCCTGTAATCCCAGCACTTGGGAGGCTGAGGCAGGAGGATCAGTGCAAGTTCGAGACCAGCCTGGGCTACGAAAGTGAGCTCAAGGCCAGACTGAACTGCATAGCGAGACCCTGTCTCAAAAAGACCAAAAAACAAAAACAAAAACAAAACAAAACAACAAAAAAAAAACACCCCGAAGTAATCAAGTCTTACCAGTGTTTATTCTTTCATGAGTTCTTATTCTTTTGATCATATTTATATACTTCTTTGATAATAGCTTTTTTTAAAAAAAGGTTCACCATCTATTATTTCCTTTTATCTCATTAAATATATAGTAAATTTGTTTTCTTTTCTTTCTTTTTTTGCATTGGGAATCAAACTTCTGACTTTGTATTTGCCACACAGCCACTGTGCTGCTGAGTATTTTGGAAGATTATCCTTTAAAGTGTAGTTGATTTGAAAAATGTTTCATAATGTTTGAGATTGTACAACTTGACCATTAGCAAATGCTCAGTTCTAACTTCCTGATGAGTGTGCCTATGAAAATCAACTAGTACGCCTGTGGGCCCCATCCGTCATCTGGCTGTATCTCTTATTTCTATCATTGTTACTTTATAGGCAATATGGATTCTACTTCTGTTTAAAATGACTTCTTATCAACTTAAAGGGTTAGCTGTCACTAGTACAGAGCACTCTCTAACTCAAAACAAATATGGTTGAATGAACAACTTGCCACAGGAACACAGAGGAAGAAGTTGAAAGGTATATGTCACAGTTTGGACCCCAAATGTCCCCCAGAGCTTTATATGCTCAGAGATGGTACACTTAGATTGGGTCGTGAGGTGCTGGGCTCAGGTGTGAATGCGTTCGTCAGAACTCACAGCTGAACGTGCAGAGAGAGCTGGTTGGGCATATGACCTGGGAGGGCGCGTTCCGGTCGCCGGCTTCTTTCTCCTGTCTCTACTTCCTGGCTGCCATGGGGAAAGCTGCTCTGCTCCGCCAGGCCCCATTCTTTACCATGTGGCTTCTGCTTTGGTGCCCACCACACATGGACTGAGGCCCCTAAAGTCCTGAGCCAAATAAAACTGTCCTCTTTTAAGTTTCAGGATTTGGGGCATTTTATTCTAGCCATTGGAAAGTAACTAATAGAGGGGATTTGAAAAAGAAAAACATGCTGGCCCTGCCGCTGCCCCTGGCATGCTGAGCAGGCACTGAGTGCCGAGGGGTGCATGCCTGTAATCCCAGTGCTGGGGTGGCTGAAAATAGGGGGATCACTACAGTGAGACCCTGTACCAAATACATAAAAAAAAAAAAGATAAAAATGAAAAAGAAAAGTAACTGTTACTGGTCACCGACTCTGTGTCAAGTGCTCTGCATATATCATCTCATTTCTGTTTCACAATGACCTTGTAAAGCATTTATTAAATGCAATCAGTGAAACCCGTCTTTCACCTAGGGCTACACAGGCACAGACATAACATTTGAACCTGTCAAAAAATGGCCTTGGAATATAAACAGGAGAATGCAGCACATGTGGGCACATGGGAGGGCGAAGGAAAGATTGAAGATGTAAATCTCACACGGTAATGATGAGCAGTTAGTTAAAACATATGCTTAAGACATACTTCTGCCTGTCCGTATACAGATATGCAAGACTCATCTCAGGGCCCAGGCGCAAGAACACAGCGTTGCAGCTTGTAAGGAGAGCAAGCCTGAAAGCGTGCGGTTACCAGGAGCCTTGCCCTAGCAGCTTTGAGCTGCAGGCTAATGCCCCGCGTGGTGGCACGCCTGCCCGCCAGCCTTAGTGCTCTTTCTGCCTGGAGTGCTCTTTGAGGAGCTCCTCAATAGGCTGTGACTTGGACTCCTGACTGGCACTCTTTCTGCCCTCCAAAGGCAGCCCTACCCACGACCACTACCTGGTTTCTGTCCTGTGAGGTGTGGAGCTCTGGTCAGGGTTGCAGTAGTTTTCATTGTGTTTCTTAGGACTGAGTTCTGACTTATGTCCTAAATCTGTCAGGAATGTGACTGATACCTTAGCCAGGCAGCACCGCCATGACACACAGGCCTGAATGGAGAGAGTAGGGACAGAGAGGAGTCCAAAGACATAAGTTCATGAGGACACTAGTGCAGGTTTTGGAAATATCCTTACTAGAGATCCAGAGGCCTAGACTGGAACCTTCAATAAAATTCATACTCAACAAACATTTGATGAAAGGGTGAATGAATGAAGGATGGGTGGTTCCATCAGCTAGCATAACTTTATCTGTGTCATAGCAAGAGAATATTTCACCAAGCGCTGCATGGGACCCAGTGGTCTTCTATTAGCACTGAAATCCCTGTGCTCCAGGCTTTTCATTTCCTCATGACTGTGGTCCTTTGTCCTCCCTACAGCTTTATGCCACCCAGAGGGTCTGCGATCTTTTTCCGGGAGTGTCTGTGCCTGGATCGAAGCGGCTCAAGAAGCTGGCTTTGGTTCTCACTACCTGCGCACAGGGACGTCTACACCACAGTTTCTGAGTTCTGGGTGAATGGCATAACAATTCTTTCCTTGTGACAGCTTTTCACTTCTCTTAAAAAAAAACAAAAAAACAAAGCAAAACCTGCCTGTGGTTGGTTTGGTTTGTACATGTGGGAAAACACAAACTGGAGGAAGGGATCCTTTTGAAAATGAACTGGAAATTATGCCTGAAAGTCGTCTCGAAGTCTCCTACAGAGTCAGGAGTTTCCCTGAGAATTTGCTCAGCTGCTGAGGGAAGTGGACTCCCACTGAGCAGAGTGCTGGTACTAAGTACATTCTGTTTGGAAAAACAGATCTGTGTTATCTCCTAATTGGCTGTGGCTGTGGAAATATGAATCCCAGCTGGAGACAACAGCTACTTCCCTCTCCTTCCTGAGTCCCTCAGTGTTCTGGATCCGGTCCCATCTGGGTGCACTTCATTCTCCTTGAGTAAATGCCCGCTCTGTGAACAGGGTGCAAGATAGATGCAGCTTTGCTTGGACACGCGAAAGCTACACTTAAGAACTGCTCATGGACACAGCCTAAACTGGAACAGAAAAAAGAAAAAAGCCTCTAGGAATCAGGACAGCAAAATCCTCATGCTTGATCCAGACAACTCAGACTTCTATGAGAGGCTGGGAGTAGCTCTCTGCAGTGCCACAGCCGTGGTGGGAGAGGCTCCTCAAATGATGGCTGAGGTCTGAGGAGCTGGCTCTGTGTCCACTGAGTGTGTGTCCAGCGTGGCGACCTTGGCAGAAGCTTGGTGTCACTTTATCTTCCTTTACTCATTTCACACGTCTGTCACAGATGTGCAATAAACCATCTTCATCTCATGTGGGGGCTGAGGATTAATTAATAAGTGATGGTAAATTACTTGGTGCTCCTTGGAGGAACTGCATTCTATAAGTGCTAAGAATTGTTATTAGCAAACAATGCAGCGTGCTCTGCAGCAATAATGACCTCAGGGAGTCCGTGAGAATACATACCGTGATCTTCTCAGGTTGGAAGCCACAGGTTGAAGATCTGTATGGAGTTTAATTTCCCCGCTCAACTCTGTTAAAAAAGAAAAACTCAAGCATTAACCTCCCCATCAAATAGAAAATCGGTGCCCCCTTGATGATGTGCTGTCTCCTAAATTATGAAAATGATGTCTTCCTTAAGTCGGGCTGGAGATTCACAATGGGGCTCTGTGGTGCTTCCCAGAGACAATCATAGGGGTACCAGGTCCCTGAGGTGCACAAAAGCCAGAGGGACTTTGTCCCTGCCTGAGTAGTGGGGGGCACTGCCCTCTCTACCCTGGTGTGGATCCGCAGTCCTCTTTACTGCATTAAAGCCAGCCAAGGAGCTTAAAAGTATGCTGAGCTTTATTTGCCTCCATCTTTCATGAAATTGTTAGGCTTGCCGACAGTTGCAAAAGCTGCCATCATTCCACACCGGGAGTGGCCGCGGCCCTGGAGCGTGACTTCCCATCTCCTCTGATGAGTAACTGAGGTTGGTTTCACCACTTTGCATGTGGGACTTGCTTTGGCCACCAGATGTGCTGGAAATAAGAAAATACCAGACCTGAGCCCGGGTCCTAAAGCTCTGCAGCCTCCATGCGTGGCTTTGGAAGCCTGCCAGCTTCCTTGGCTCGGGCCTTGGCAAACTACTGAAGAGAGGGGAGCGCGGTCCTGCTCCCCCACTGCAGGAAGCCAGCACCTGAGAAGCCCTCACTTGATTCATTGGAAACTGAGCCCAGGAGCATGACAGGGACCAGCTGACTCAGAGACGTGAGAGCCAAATAGTTGCTTTTTGCTAAAATGGAATGTTGTGTGGTTTGCTATGTTGCTGTAGATTAATACTATAATTTATAAGTGGCACCACTTTTACTATTACATTTTTAATAGGCTGAGGTCTAGAGACAGGGATTATAAATTGGTAATATGCATGTGTGCTTTAGCATTTTGGTTAGATGGGTTGTGGCCCACTCAATACCACAGCTGCCCCGGGCTGCTCTGCTCTGCCTTGTAGGCCGGGCCTCCACCCCAGGCTCCAAGGCTGCATCCAGCCAGTCAGAGGGCTTTGAGGGAGAGGAGGAAGGTGGAAGGAGACCTGCTGGGGCCCATGCCTGGGCAGATCCTGCCTGCCTTTGCAGCCATCAGGGGCGCTTGCTTTGGGGACTCAGCCCCGCTAGGGCTGAGCGCTGTGTCACAGGGCCAGGAGTTCTCGCTGTTGCATCGCTGGCCTCTGCTTCTCCAGTCGTTTCAGACTTACATCAGATCCTAAGTAAGAATGCCCTGCCTCTTCTAATAAAGAACCTCTGAGTCTAGCGCGAGTCTTTTATCCCTTGTCTCTGCAGGCTCAGTCCCCTGGTTAGTTTTAAGTCAGCAACCCGTAGGAGTTCCTGGATCTCTTGCATCACTTCACACAAGATTTTCCTGGTGTGTCAAGCAGGGGAAACAATTGTGACCCCGCAGAGGTCTTCTGAGGGGTAGATGAGACCCGCTCCTTGAGCCATGGTAGCGCATGCATGGGCCCTGTGTGAGTTTCAGTTGTTCATTAGATTTAGCTGTGCCCTAACATTTGGGGCCTACAGTGTTCAGCTGCTCTCCTCTACGGAGCCTCCTGTTGCTCCCTCTGCTTTCTCCCAAACACGGCCTAGTGCATCTCAAGAGACGATGAGGCTCTAGCCCCTCTTGTCTCTGATCTCTGCAATATCCATTTGCCTTACTCCTATTGCAGAGATTGTTTTCTAATAAGCAAAAGCATTTTACTCAGGTGCATTTGAACACAATTGCTGCGGTATTTCCAGGGAGTCGCCTCTGAAATCAATAAGCAAATCAAAACATTCCGTTCCCCTGTGAGGATCTCAATAGGATTGCTCAGAAACCAGAGGGGGGCAGGGCGGGACAGGGCTAGCAAAACACAATCACCCACCTTCACTGCTGCAGAAGTTGCCTCGCAGGGAGAGTCCCACAAGAAATCAGGGCTGTATGAAAAATGAGAAATCCAAACACTTTTCTCTAGTGCTTGATTGTCTTTGTTGGTCGCTGACTTGTGAGGAAGTGGGGTGCCTGGGACTCGTTGGACCTTATGTGGAGGGAGATGGGGCTAAGCAAGTCTAGAAATAACCACGCATGGCGCAAGCCCACGGGCCACGGTCTGACATCTGCTTGAAATGCACAGTGCATAGTAGTTTTTCCTAGACATAAGATCTTGAGGTGTGTTTTAATAAGGAAACAATATTCCCCATATAGCTTTTTCTTTTTTAATGTACTTGGGATAGGGTCTCACTACGCAGCTCGGACTTGTAGTGATCCTCCTATTTTGAGCCTCCCCAGAGCTGGGATTACAGGCATGTGCCACCACACTCAGACTTGGTTGTGGGGCAGCCTGGGGATCAAGCCCTGGTCGCTGAGCTGGCGAGAGCAGGTGCTGAGTCCGCTGAGTTATCTCACCATTCGCTCTCCCTACATCTTTATGGATAGATGTATATGCTTATTCTTTCTCCAAATTCAGGTAGATAGGGGTTTGAATTCTGGCTTCTTGATTTATTGTTTTGTAGTTGTATAACGTGGGGAAAACACATTAATTTCCTTTTTTTCTTTTTTTTTTTTTGTCTTTTTGAGACAGGGTCTCACTATGCAGTTGAGGCTGGCCGTGAGCTCACTTTTGTAGCCCTGGCTGGTCTCGAACTCACACCAATTCTCCTGCCTCAGCCTCCCGAGTGCTGGGATTAGAGGCATGAGCCACCACGCCTGGCTCACATTAATTTCTTGAGTTTGCTTTCTGGTCTCAAATAACAACAGCAACAAACAGCCCTGCCACCCCAACTCGTCCCCCACAAGCCACTGTAAAATCTCTCTGGAAACATTGTGTGATGATGAGAACAGTAACAAAGTAACCGGTGGCATAGGCTCAGGACACGGAGCCTTGAATTTGTTATACTTAGAAAGAAGTGAAGAGCTAGCTGCCTTGAACCTCCTCCATTAACCTGACTTGAGGCTGGCATCTCCAAGTCAGACACGGTGACATATCTGGGGATGTGGAGCTGAGCAGGGACTTGCCAGCAGCCAGAGGGGGAAGTGAACCTGTAAAGAGCAAAACTCCTTGGAGCAATGGCCACTCATCTGCACTTTGTGCTTTCCAGAGATCTGATCCTAAAAACCCAGCTCATGGATGCTGTTATATGGCTCTAGGTGCCCCAAGTAGCCGGGTGTTGAGACCTATGGAGGGCCCATGGCACTGCTCCGCTAGCTGTATTGATTAGTTTCATAGCTTCTGTTTGGTTTCTTTGTCTGAATAGATGGATGTTAGATACACACCACCCACTGTCCCCTACATACAGTAGGATGAAGTTAGAAGATGTTGATCCATGTTTCTCCTGCTTTTTCTTCCAAAAAGAGGTGGGAAGAAGGGAGCTTTCAAATGGGCTTCAAAGGAGTATCTGAGTGGAGTTTTAAAGATTGTAGCAGACACAATCGTCCTGAGAGCCCAGGCTTTCTAGAACCTTGTTGTTGTATGAAAGGGGTTTTGTCTTAGAATGGTGAGATGTCTGATGGCCATGACCTCGTGTTCTTTATTATCCCCTTCCTTTCAAAAGAAGAGATGAGGCTGGGGATATAGCTCAGTAGCATGAATACCTGCCAGATAAGTGTAAGGTCTTGAGTTTGATCTCGGTAGCAAAAATAAATAAATAAAATGAATAAAAAAGTGGAGATGAGTGCTCCTTCCCTTGCCTGCAGGCTAGGCTTACACACGTTGTTCTCACGTATAACTGATGGCAGAAGGGAAGGGTGTCTCTTGAAGAACACAGAGTGAAGGCGTTGTCCACCTCGGGAACTACCTCGCTCCCTCAGACTGCTTGCTCCCACAGAAGCTAATCATCACATCACAGTGTAGCCCTGAGCAGTCAGCTCCACGTGAGCTGTGGCAGGTCCCTGGGAACCCTGCTGTGGGTTTGGATGTAGATCCTCCTCCCGTGGCACCTTGAGGTGACCATTGCTGGGCTGAAACACATGGCAGCCTTGTGAGACACTGGGAGGCAGAGGCACAGAGCAGAAGCAGGAAAGACCACCGACCTAGAGGAGCTGCGAGACAACAGAAACTTATTTTTTCCGAGTAGCTCAATTCAGGATAATATGTTGCATGTCAGTAGATAACTAGTACGAATGGCCCATGTCCAGGGTCATGAAATCAGATTTCTGTCCAAAGAGGCAACAAGGATCTGATGGCTGCTTGGTGGAAAAGGATAAGCAGAGACATTGTCTTGTGATATTTTCTAGGGATGGTTCCACCTCTTGGGACATGGACAAATGTGTCTGGGGCTGATAGTAAGCTGAGAAGTTTCTTCAGAGTACAGAGGACAAGGGCCTGGGTTCTCATAGGGGCAGAAAACTTCCCAGAGAAGAGAAGGTTATCTAGCATTGAGGTTAGAGTGAGTCGAAGAGACACCCAGTACATCTATGCCAGGGGCCAGCAAACTTTTCCTGTAAAACCCCAGATAATAAAAAATCTTGAGCATGTGGGACATGTAGTTGCTGTCACACTGCTGAACTCTGCCATGGGCAGAGTGTAAACGAGTAGCTGTGGCTGTTTTCCAGTAAAACTATCGATTTAGCAGGAACTAGGCCAGATTTGGCCCCTGGGCTATCGTTTGTCAGGTTCAGGATGGGAAACTTAAGTTCAGCCCCTGAGTCTCTGGAAGACACAAGCAGAGGGGCTGAGGCAGCTGTGGGCCTACAAGGCCTCTTGGTGAGCATGAGAGACACAGAAGGGCCTCATAGCCTGGAGGGCAGAGCCGGGCTTCCAGGGCATCAGTGTCGGAGGTGGTGTGCTGGCCAAGGCCTTTGTTATGGGTTAGGTCTAGAATCTCCCCAAGGTTTCATATGTTCAGAATTGGGACTTTTGGATGGTGTTTGGATCATGGGACACTGTCCTGGTCAGTAAGCAAATCCACTGGTAGCTGAATGCGCTGTAAGGAGGCGGAGCCTAGTCAGAGGAGGCGGTCCCTGGGGCTGGGCCTGGAGGGTGCAGCCCCCTTTTGGGCATCGCCCTGCACTCTCTGTCCTTGGCTGACGAGATGTGAGTGGCTTCCTCCACTAGGCCCTGCTCTCACTGTGCTCCTTCTGCCACGGGGGTCCTGACCAGGGAGCAAAAACTGTAGGCCGAGGTGAACCTCTCCTCCTGTAGGTTGTGGGTGTTGCGTATGTTGTCTTGGCAATGGGGAAGTGACAGACACCCTGATTAGGGCTTTATGCCTCAATAAAGTCAGCAGGGACACATGCAGGGAGCAGAGGTCTGTGCTCAGACTGTAAGCTCTCCCTGAGCTGAGGGGAGTAGGGGAAGTAGGTGGACTTGATTGAGCTCAAATCCCAAAGCTATGAGCTTCCTCGAATTGGTAGAATTACGTGCCACCCTCATCAGCAGTAAGCAATGTCTGGAGAATAAGCGTTGGATATAGAAAGTGAAAAGGGAACAGTTTCGCACACCCCACAATTGTGACTGGATACTGCTTGTATTTGCTGCATTCATAGAAATAGCTACAAGAAATACTATCAGGGAAATTCAGATTTTGGAGTTGGGAAGAGCAAAAATTCAGGGCATCTGAGCAGAAATAGCTTTGCCTATGAAGATATGACAAGCAGGCCGAGGGAACAGTGAAATACAGATCCCCTTCCAAAAACAGGGGGAGAAGGCGCTATTAAATGTAGAACAATATAAAGCTTTTTCCATTCTTCTGTGGTCTCTTTCCAACTTGTTGTCATGTTTTATGTTTATTCTCTTCATCTTCTAAGGAAAGAAAAATTAAGATTTTCATTATTAACACAAATTTCACTATTCATCTTTGTATTGTACCATGCCACTTTCAAATGCAAATGCTAAGAGCATTCAACTAGAATCACCAAAATTTCATAACTTCTGTGTGCATATAGGCATTGTTCTTACCAGAACAGAAGAAATTCTGCACAAAGCGAACTCAACTGTTTTTATTTCATGCTACGATATGCGCACATTCTAGCAGCAATTGCTCCTCTTGCTTTTTGTTGATGAGCAAGGAGTGATGGAAAAGAATAGGAACTGTGGCTTGTCGCATTCGCCCTTCCACACATTTTCAGCATAAGTTGTTGACCAGTAAGGGGAAGGGGCGTGAGGAAGAACTGATGTGAGAGTGTCCTGCAGTTGTTTGTTATGGTTGCCACTTGGTGGCTTAGACAGAAGTCTCTAAATTCTGGAGACTGCACGTCTGAGATCCAAGTGCCGGTAAAGCTTTGCTCCTTCTGAAGCTGCTAGGAAGGAGCCTCCAGGCCTTTCTCTCAGTTTCTCAAAGCTGCTTGGCTTGGGGCTGCAGCTTTGGGCCTCATCCAGTTCTCTCTTGTCCATGTAGCTGACCCACGCTTCTCCTTTTCATGAGAACACTGGTCATGTTGGGTGAGGAGTCATACTGCCCCAGTGTGGCCTCGTCTTAACCAACATCTGAAAACATCTTCTTCTGAAGTATGGTTACACACAGAAATACCCTGGAGAGGCCTTGGGCAGGAGCTGGGAGGGTGAAGTTCAATCTGTAGCAGATTCCTTGATTGTGTTCTCTGACTGTCATTGCCTTCTCTCTGAGTGTGAAGTGCATTCTGGTGGAACAGAAAGCGTGGCCTCTCAGGGCTGCTCACGTTACGCTGGGTCATGGGCCCCAGTCTTGCTGAAGTCCCACACACTTTGTGTCCCCTACGGCTCTGTGCTAGGGGGAACCATAAACATTATGCAGCACACAGCAGTGAGGATCGGGGCGGGTGTGCGTACTGCGTGCATCTTCTCTGCTTACATCACACTTCAGTGTCCCCTTGGACTTTACCTACTAGAGTTCAGTGACAAAATTATTAAGAATTTCAAGATGGCAATAACAGTGCTTCAAGGGTCCTTGTGGGATACTGGATGGGCTGCATGACTGCAAAATTAGCTCCATGCAGACCTATGGTACAGATCTCTTTTTTGAACTTGATGCAAATCTCTAGAAACTAGATGATCATATTCAAGTACTGTAGGCCAAGCGGTCAAGTGGAGTTATGGGGCCATCCTGAGACCCCAAAGAGGATACACAGGACTGGATCCTGGTCCCTTGCTTACTGTCCCATGCTGCCTTGATGCTGCTTAGGCAGTGACCCCATTTGTGAAAAGTTAGCTCAGCGTGGAAACACCGCTGCAGAGGGAGTCCTTTAGGTCACATCTGCACATCAGATGTCACAGGCCACTCCCTGGATGTGCATGCATGGAGGCTGCCCTGCTCTGCCTTCTCAGATGCCAACTAAAGCAAGCAGTGAAAGGGCTGCCATTTCCCATCTACACTCAATCTTATGCCTGAGTCCAGGCAATGGGACAATGAAGAATGGGTGATGTAAGGATCCAAGTGTTCTCTTTCACCACTCTGAGAAAAGCTTTGAGCCTTAGAAGAGATTGAAGTGGGTGTCCAGGAATGCACATGGATCTGCCCTAAGGCCCCAGTGACGGAACTGGTTTGCTCTGCTGTCCTTGTACCGCCTGGCCTTCTTCCCGTATAGCTTAACTTTGTTTTTTTTTTTCCTTTACAGGGTCTCACTACGCAGTTCAGACTTGTAGTGATCCTTCTGTTTTCAGCCTCTCCAGTATTGGGATTACAGGCCTGCGTCACCATGCCTGGGCTCATTCCCTGGCTCAGAGAGACCGGGGGTGGGACCAGTGGAGCATGCAGCACCAGGAATTGAACTCAGTCCCTGCGCTTGCCTAACCAGGTGCTGAGCTATCTCACTGGGCTTCACTTAACTTTTGATACAAAACAAATACCCCTGATCCCAGTGGCTTTAAGTAATAGCCATCCACTTATAATCTGCAGGTGACTTGGATGAGACTCAGTGGGCATGACCCATTTTGCTTAAGCATTTGTGGTTGGTGGCTAGAGACTGGCTCGCTTAGGGAGAATCAGGTCTTGCCTGGGACTTCCCTATGTGGTCTTATTGTCCACTGGGCTAGCCTGGGCTGTGTGCATGGGGACAGCAGGGTGTCACACGTAGCAGAAGCTGTTGGACTTGTTAAAGCCTAGGACTAGAACTTGCTCAATATCCCACCCATCATTTTCTGTTCATAAAAGCAGGTGCCAAAGACAGCTTGGACTCACGTGTGGGCAATCAGGTTCTGCTTCTTTGGGGGAAGCTTCAGGGTGCTGAGGCCATTCAGCAGTCTCCACATTCCCTCTGCAGAGCTCTCTCACTTCCTCCTGCTCTCTATTCATGCCAACTGGAAATTTGCCTGTTCTGTTTCTTTCTTTTTGGGCAGCGTTTTGCTAGAGAGTTTAGGCTGTCCTTTAACTCACTGTGCAACCCGGGCTGGCTCAACTTGCAGCGATCCTCCTGCGTCTGCCTCCTCAGTCCTGGGATTACAGGTGTGTGGCACCATGATTAGTCCCTTCCTTTTCTATCTTCCTCCTTGTGGTTCAGTGCCATTTGTTCAGGACATTTTGGGGGAAGGGGACAGTTTATTTTAGAAATAATTTGTGCTGGTAATAGAGGTGGGAGTGCTGATGAGTCCCCTGAGGCAGGAGTTCTCGGCTTTTGGGGAAACCATATCTTAACCCATTTTAAATCTCATACTAATCATTTGAGGTCCTTTATGAAAATATAGGTTCCTGGATCCTATCACTAATGAATTAATTCTGAATTTCCTGCAGAAGTGTCGAAGTGTCTGAGTATTTTTAAACTTCCTGGGGGTGACTTCTCCGTTATTCAGCTTTCAAAAGCACAATCTTATCTCAAAAGCATAAGCAGCATTTTGGCACTGCGAGGGTGGCATTGGACTCCCAAGGCTCCTGGAGGGACTGACTGTTTTATTTATTTCTGCACAGTACCTGGAACCTATAATGGCTTCGCAGACATTGTCATGTTCCGTTGAGTAGGTGGCCGCTGTGGTTCTCACAACCTCGCTCACATTGCGGCAGCATGAATTTCTTAGGGAATAAAAGTCTTGGGCTTCGTTCTAAGGCCATGCAAATTAGGAACTAGATATACTGTACCCGGAAGTGGGGTGGCCCGGGCTGTGGGGCATGAGAAACCTTCACACACTGAGGGGCAGGGGCTGCCCGCCATGCTGAAGGGAGCATGCTCCAGCTAAGCAGGATGAGTGCCCTCAGCCAGGTCTTCCTGTGGCTGTGGAGCCCTTTGACACAGCCCAGCCACAGCCTTCCTCCCATGTGCTAACTGCTCATAATTTTCTGCAGTTCTTTCTTCTGAACTCTGGACAGGGCATCTGGCCCCGCTCCCCAGGCAAGGTCTCTGTGCTCATAGCAAAAGCATGGCTCCTGCTGGCTGTGCAGAGCTTTCAAGTTGGTGTCAAGATTTCCCCCCTTTCCTGAGGATTCTTTGCAAACTCCTTGCCTCAGGAGGAGTGCTAAGGGCTGAGGCATTAAAAGGCACTTGGCATGAGGGGTCACCATTCCTGCAGAGTGTCAGAGGCACACCTGGTTATTAGAGTGGTAGACACAGCAGGTGTGTGCATGCGCACACACTGCCAGGGCACTAGGCTCTTTGTTCCTGGAAGCCAGGCTCTGCTGCACTGTGGTTGTCTGGAAAACCTTTAGGAAAGGGGAGTGTGCTAAGTCCTTGTCAGCCAAATTGGCCATTAGAGTTTTCGTATGCTGGGTCAGAAGGCCAATGAAAGAGGCAGGAGGAGTCAGAGGAAAGGACACGGGCCTGGAGCTCAGGAGTCTGACAGAACAGCCCCAGATATAACACAAGCTCTTGATCAGGCTGCTTCCTCTGATGGCTAGCACCTTCTCTAAGAAACCAGACATAACTTTACTATATGTGGTGTAATTAAAAAATATAATGAATGCTTGAATTTTTAAAAATGTATCACTATAAAAGATGTTGCCATTCATTGCTCTTAAAAACTCCCCCAGCTTGGGCCACACTTATCATTCTTGCAGCTTTCTTAAGAGTGTCTTGCAGAGACTTGATCTGACAAATGTGAACCCTGCTGTGTAGCGTCAGCCAGTGGAAAGGCAAAGTGGTCCACACAGCATGGTGTGACCTCACCCGCTTCAGTCCCTAGATCTGGCAGCATGGCGTTTTGGCTCTTGCCCAAAGTCAAATGGCTACAAAAGCTAAATATTTTGTATCAGTCCAGAACACTGAGTGGCTACAACACCGGAGCAAATGACACTCTTGAAAGAAGGCCTCTGGAACTGCCTCAGAAAGTGACAAGAACAACGGGACAAATGTGTCCAAAGCCAGAGGGAATAGTTTGAGGGATATGAATAGTTATGTGTCTTTTATTGTAATGAATTTTTAATTTAAACATTTATTGTGTAGTTTGATCACTCCACTTGTCTTCCCCTAAAACACTTTAAAGATGCTTGTAATGTCAAATAGAAGTTAAAACTACAGAAACAGCGGTTTGGGATTTCTTAGGCGAATGGGACAGAGATTGGTGGGAGGAAAACAGAGAGGAGGGAGATAGACTCAAAAGTTATTTGTCCTTTTAGGTAAAAGAAAGAGAATGAGACAGGACAGTGGTACAGGGAAGGCTGGTGTATCCCATGATAAAAGGCGAGGAAATGTAGCACTTAGTTGAAAGTCCTCCATTCAGTCCCACCCCTACTTACTGTCCACCTGATGCCTACAGTTCCCGAAGTCACTGCACGCTGTGGCTTTCAACGTGTCTCTCTTTCACTGTCTTCATCAGTGCTGTGGTCAGGTCACGTTACATGCCGCACTGAAATCGTGCCAGTGAGTGCAGTTTTGTCTAATGGGCTATGTGTTTCAGATGAGGCTGTAAGGAGAAATAGATCTCGCAGCTTGAAGAAGTCTCACCCTGTGCTGAGTGTGAAAAATAAAAGCCAACAGATTCCATTGTGGGTCAATAGTGAAGCAGGCAAGTGGACTTGCCAATGGCAAGTAGACGTGCTGGAGGGAGAGGCGGAGAAAGGGTCCCTTCACCTTTTAGGATATGATGAAGGCCCCCAAATGGATAGCTTTGAAGGAGGCGAACAGGGCCAAGGCTTCTAACAGGTATCGAGCGTGGTTATGAAGACAGAGCCAGGAGAAGAGGTAGTAGCACCGCTGTGCAGACTGCCAGCCAAGGACAGATGGCTTGGGCCCTACACATCTGCAGTGGGCACTGTGGACCAGTGCAGTGGGGCTAGGGGCACTGGTGTTGTTTAGCATGTGTTTGTGTTCCTTGGCAAGTGGCTGTTAATATAGAGAAAATGCAAAGGCACCCCAATATCTTGAGGGTTAAAGATCTTATTGGGGGAATACATAAAAAAGCCTAAAAAGATCTACAAGCAAATAGAACATCTTCATGAGCTTGCTGTATTAAGGAATTTCATAATATTCCAAACTTCAAAACTATAACAAAATTGAAATGTCTGACTCACATTAAAATAAATTCTTTCCATAAAAGAAGGCCTTTAAGGAAAAAAAGATTAGGAATAATAGTCAGAATGCATAAAGAATTTCTCACATTTAAAAAGACAAACAGATCTGTCAGAATGGGGAGAATGGTCCAAAGATAACTACCAAAGTAGAAACAGAAACTGCTAGCAAGCATTTGAAAAGATATTTAATTTTACAAGTAATAGGAAAAACACAAAACAACAACTGATATTAGCTTTTTTCACAATCAGACTAGCAAAAGCCAAAAAGTTTGACAATACCAAGTTTAGTTAGGATTTGGGCCTCTTACCCATTACTATTTTTGGCTTTTAATCTGCAGGTGATTGCATACAAGGAAAGGTAGATCTTACAGGAAGAAGGCTATTAAATTTTTACCCTTAAATACCTACTGGGTATCAGTCAGTTCTGCTATTATTATTATTATTATTATTATTATTATTATTATTATTATTATTTGGTACCACAGATCGAACTCAGGACCTTACGCTTGCCAGGAAAACACTGGACTATCTTCCTGCCACCTCCAGCTGCATAAGCAGTAAAACTGCTTCAGAGAAGAACTTGACAACACCCAAGCTGAAGACCTATATACGCGATTACTCAGACTTACATTTTTAGATCTGTACCCCACTTGCATGCATGCATATATGAGTATACATGTATATATACACATCCGAATGCACATGTTTGAATAGATATGTCTATACAAGTACATGCCTATTTACAAATATACATATACACACATATGACAGGAGACCTGAAAAATAATCATGGGAATATTCTTTATTATGGCAAACCTCCCAGTGTTCATCCAGATGAGAAATGAATTGTGTCATGCCTGTAATGGAATTCCATATAGCAGTGAAAAGGAATGAGGTAGAGCTACATGAATCAACATGGATTAATTCCACAAATGTAATATTGATCAGAAGAAAGCAATTTGCAAATGCGTATTGGCGGTAGGAGGGAGGACTCCAGGAGGGTCCTATGGGGAGGATTAATTTATACTGGTGATGAGCCATTTTTTAAACTGGATAGCAAGCACCTGAGTATTTACATTTTTCCTCTATGATGTTTTGTGTGTCATAACATGACACAATAAATTCCACAGTGGCCGCACTTCTTGACTGGAAGCACTTTTGTCCTTCCTCAAGGACAGTAAGGGTGAACTAATGCCTTCAACAGTAACTCCACTCTCCTTTTCAGATGCTTGGGCAACAACCCCTTGTGGAGACATAACGGGAAGTCTTTTGAGAGAGAAGGGCAGAGTCAGGCATGTGTTTGTTCTCTGAGGAGCTGGAATCGCATTGTCGCCTGCCTCTTTTGGGGAAAGTAGCATAACCATGTGACTTCTGCAGTGGTAGTGACCACCTTGTAGCCATCAGGCAGTAACCAGGGGAGAGATCCAGAGCTCTAGGACAGTAAGAGGAAGAGGCAGCAGATCTTTAGTGTCAGGTGGTGTTGTGGGGCATGGAATTATCAGATTTATGAAGTCAACAGTGATTATCTTAATGGTTTGGACTGTGGGTGGTGTGGCTTTCTGTATGTCATAATCAAAAATCTTCATGAAGCAAAACTCGACCAATTTCTTTTAGAACTTCGAGTTGGGCTACCATTCTCCCTTAGGCTTCTTTCCATCACTGCAGGGGCCTTTCTCTCCCTGCTGGACTCCTGCTGAACACACCCCGGTTTCCCATGGTGCCTTCCTAGAGCTCCTCAGCGAGCAGCACAGCTCCTCCCCTGCGGGCACCAAGCATGCTGTCTTTGTCCATAGTATGGTTCTTTACTGTCACAGCAGCCATCCCATGAGGACCGTGGATCTTATGCCCGGGGTTTCAGTGTTGGCACAGTTCCAGCCATGTCCTGAACCCCTAATAGAAGCACTTTGGAGATGTTTGAGATGCCTGTCTCCTACCTGTATCTTAGAGACACAACAGATCCAATACTGACGTGGATTCTGAGGAGAGAGGGGATGGAGAAAGTGACATTTCAGAGGCTTTCTCATAAGTGAACACAGCCAAACAAACCCTTTTCTTAACAGCTGTTAATGCAACATTACGTCAGTCACATCCATATTTCCTAGTGATTTTATGTGTTCGATAGAATTGCATTTAAGCTCACTGCCCTCCTTGAATCCTGGTTTCCTTTCATTTCCCCAGCCTAATCAGGTTTAAGTGACACTTGCTAATAGAGTATTAACTATTTTGTAAAGAAGAGGATGAATGCATGAGTGAGCCTGAGCTCTTACAAAGTGGTTGATTTCCCAGCACTTGAACTATAGAACAATAGGCAGCCTTTAGTATTGGACAGAGGACCCTAGGGTTATGCTCTACAGAGACTTGGTGATTGCGTCATTTAAAGCAAAGAGACTGAGATAATAGGTCTGCTACGCTTCTGTAGCAGTGCATCTTGAGAATACAGCAGAGAACATGTGATCCATTTTTTCTACCCCCTTTCCCTCCTCCAGTGTTGCTGCTGTGTTTCTGAGTGTGAAGGGCGTCAGAAGTGAGTGCAGAGCTAAGAATGTCAGCATACAGAATGACAGTCGAAGTTCATGCAGATTTTAGGGAACCAGCGTGCTGGATCATTAATCGGCTCAGATATAAAGGAGGATGGCCTTTGGCTGAAGGAAGATTCTAGCTCTAGCTGGAGTAGACGGAAGCAGAAAACCATTTTGCTGCACACCTCTGTTCCTCCAAAGGTTTTCTGAAAAAGCTTGTTTATGCAAATGTAGGTGCAGGGCGGGAGCAAGGTTTTCTGTAATGCTGATTACTTACTGAACATGCACGTGCTCAGCACTTTGCATGCATCATCTCTTTTTAATTTACAAAAGTCACAGGAGGCAGGTACTATCTGTTATTATTTTCATCTTGCGGGAAAGAAAATAGGTGTAGAAGACTTCTCTCCAGGTCTTAGAGCCCACATGGAGAAGAGGATCCCATTTTCCTGGGGCTTGGATGTAACACATTTGCTTCGTGGGATTGGCAAGCATTGCCTATCCGTTCAGAGCTCTGGAACGAGCAGGCCCGCGTGTCCAAGGCCTGAGGTGCTCACAGGACAAGAAGTGTCTGTTCCTTAACCTCTGCTGCCTGGAGCTTGACCTATGGTGGGGCCGTTCCAACCTAAGTCCAGCAGCAGCGAAGGCAACAGAGTCTTGGAAATGGTGACCATCAACTGTGGGGCTGGACCACGGAGGTTGTGCTAGTCCTGGTGTGTGATGGTGTGGGTGCTAGAACCTGGCCTCGAATTTTTATGTCACTCAATGTCCTCTGTCTTCCAGTTGTGGATGGCAGGAAAGTGAGATGCATTGTTCTCGTCTATGTTGTTAAGAGTCAGAGGTCTCCACAGTGAACCCCTGCGTTACCATTTCCGTTTTGCTCAGCCCTGAGGACTCCTGAAAGCCCAGCTCATCTACCTACCTCCAGCTGGCCTTATGCGTTCACTCTGTTTCCGCCCAGGGCTTTGCGATCCTGAGATTCCGTGGCTGTTGGCCCTGTACTCTCATGCAGAAAATGCACCTGCTTGGCTTTGCTTTTCTCTGGTGTCCTAATATATTTTTTCAGCGTTCAAACCCTTCATTAAGATTCAGTTATTTAATTAGAAGAAGGGAAAAGGACAGGGCATTTAGAAGCAAGGTACCGGGGCAGGAGCATTCTTTGCAGAGCGCCTGTCACGACACTCATGACGCTTGCTGTTCCATATGCCTGAGCGCTCTGAATGTCGGCGAGACGAGACGGGATGGAGCCTCATGTCTGCTGCCCCTGTCACCATGTCCATTCTGCGGCCTTGACCTCCAGACAGGCAAAATGTCCTTGCGAGGCCCAGGAGCTCAGCTGTGTCCTGTTGTGGATTTGGAGAGGAGTTGTTCCTGCAATTCTCTATCCAGGCTAAAGCTTCCCTCAGGAAATTAATCAGCGGAGAAGGAAAGGAGGGCGGATTCGCAAGGCAACGGGATCAGCGTGCGCTAAATGGATTTGGTGACGGGTGGGGACAGTTCTAATTTTTCATCCAGAAAATGATCCATTAATTTCTGTGGACACATTTTCCAGTTCATACTTAGGACCTCATCAATTAGCTCAACTGGACTGAGCAAACGACGATTCTGATGGCAACGAACTGCTGGAGCAGGTCTGGGGATTTGTTGCCTGTGCCATTCATTTCAAATGGGGCCACTGTGCACACTGCAGACCTGCCTCAGTTTCTCAGGGGAGGCCAGGGAGATTCAGTGCCCGGAAGGAAGATCCCAGAGCTCCTCAGAAGAGCCCATGAGCAGTGACACTGGATAGCGGGCCCAGGGGCCTTCTGCTTTCTACTAGTGAAATGCCTGTAACTACAGATTCCAGAAACAATTCCAGGGCATTTGGATTAAAAATTTCACTCCTCCCCTAATCAAGTTCATGAGACTTTGTCTTCATGCCTGAGAAAAGGTAAGTGTGTAGTGAGAGGGGCAAAGCTACAACGACCTGGTGGAATATTCTTGCAGCCTGGCTGGTCTTTTTCAAGAGAAACTTTGTTGTGTGTAAACAGGAAGCTGCAGCTCCTACCAGCAATTAGCAATTGATTAAGTGCTGCTCACTGAATGCTTAATACAGCTCAGGCAGGTTCCCGGGGGAACAGCGAGGTGATTCTTTCACAGCTACATTGTGATGTGTTCCCATGAATGTGTTCACCTTCTTTTGACTTTTGTCCTTGCTTTTCCTTAGCTATCTTTAATCACACCTGCCCTTGATCTTACTGCCTCTGGCTGGAGGAGTCAATGACAGAACCAACCAGAAAGTTGGGAGCATTAGCTGCTAGATCGTGCTTTCTCATGAGTTAATAGTGAAAAGGACCAAGTCCCTTATTTGCTCCAGGCTGCCTCATTTGTCCACTGAGGCCGTATAATTAGTTTCTCATTACTTTCCCTTGCCAATCTGCCATTTCTGGTCCCCTTCGGACAGCTGAAGCTTTTTATCTGTGAAAGTTCTTTCAAAAAGACATTAGCTCTTGCAATTTAATGTAGTTTCACCATGATAAGTATTCTTCAGTAGTCTTTCATCCTTACTGTGGGAGTTCTAAAATGTGTCTGTTCCTTATGGTGTGATCATTTGCTCAGGACTCCTGGTCTCTCGTGCACACTGAGGGTGACCACCTTCCACCTTAGCAGAGTCTGCTGGGGTCTGCGTGTCTGTGGAGCTGTCGTTCCCAGCAGGCTCGCTGAGGTTTCTTGTACTGCATGCTGACCTGTAGGTGGGAGGTGTGCTGTGCATGAGGGACTCCTGCTGTGGGGTGGAGGCTGGCTTCTCCCTCCTGCACAAGCCCATACTGTGTTGAGTCTGGCTTCCCCCTGCTATCCTGGAACGTGGCCATAGTGCACTGCAGCTGGGCTTTACAGTTAATCCAAGGGGTCATGCCTAAGCTTGTGTTGAGCACAAGCCAAGTCTGCCCTCAAGTCCTGGCAGGCTGTGCGTAGGGCCAGGCCCCTGTGAAGGAAATGTGGCTTCAGAGACAATGGGTCACACACATGCCTGAGGACCCAACAAAGTTAGCTAAGCTGCCGATCCCTTTGTTTTCAAACCATGAAGGTGGCAAACCCTCAAAGCTGGGGCTGTTCTCTTAGCCCTGACTGATAAAAGGTGGGCATGACCCAGGTTTGGCCAATCAGAGATTCTCCTATAAGAATTTAGGATTGAAGTGGAGACTGAGCCACTCTCTGGTGTGTCTAGACCGTCTCAGAAGAGATGTGGCTTGGGCGAATTCTACCAAGAGGAAGCAAATCAGGTGAAAAAAGAACAAGTGATAATGAAACCAGTTGTCCTACGAAAGGACAGGATGAAGCAAGTGTGTGTGTGTGTGTGTGTGTAGTGTGTGTGTATTTATATGTGTGGGTGCTCATGTCCGTGCTGAGATGATAAGTAATAACCCTGCTTTTTCCCCTGGATTCTCTGAGGCCCAGTCCTATTTCTGTCTCCAAGACATTATCATATAGCTTCTAAAACTTGTGAAGGAAATAACCCTTGGCAATAAGGTATCCATGATTCCACTCAGGCATAGACTGGAGGTCTATGTTGAAGAAAACCGTTTCTTCCCGTGCTGCTTTACGCGTTATAGCTCATGTGCCCGTTCACCCACTTGTTCACTTTCCTTACTGGATAAACATACAGAGCCTCTGCCTCTGTTTGCAGACAGGGTGGTGAGTTCCTCCCACCCAGGGCCTGACCTCACGCTGCTGGTGCTCTGAGGAAGTGGGTGGTATATTACTTTCTTGGGGCTACCACGTTGGTTATCACATACGTGGGGACAGAATACAACAGAACTAAATCTCTCATTGGCCCAGAGACCCAGAGTCTGCTTCAAGGTCTCAGTCATCCTGTGCTCCTTCTGACAGCATGTGGGAAGAACCCTTCTGATGACCCTTGATGTTCCTGGCCCAGGATTAAATCACCCAGTTTCTGCCTCTCAACACACAAGGCCTTCTCTTTTCTGTGCATCTTTTGTAAGGACATTCTGTTGTGTTTAGAGATTGGCAGAGTCATTGAGGACAATCTGGATGCGATTTCTTCAATGTCTGATGTCTGCAAAAACCTTGCTTCCAGGGAAGGTCACATCTGCAGGTTCCAGAAGTTAGCCCTGGACTTAGGTTTTAGGAAGTCACTGTTCATCCCTCCTGAGGTAAAGAAGAATTGCTGGGAATGTGGACAGCATTACAAATAGGGCTGCTGTGAGCTCAAGGAGTTGGAAGTCACACCATCTGACAGCGGAAGGCAGACCAAGTGCTTGCTGGACGGTGGTGGGGACTGAAAGGGCACTGTGGATGACAGGTAGGCACCTCGTAAGAGAGGAGGAAAGGAGAAGAGAGGCCTGAGGAGGGATGGAGGCACTGAGGACACAGACCATGAGGCCTTGTACAGAACAGTGGACCCTGTGTTGTGATTTTAAGTGGCTCAATATCTGATTTGGTTCCCCTTTTTTTCTCCTTGGTGTCAGACTCTTTTATTTTTCTCATTATGGTCAATAATTGTGTCCCTGGGGAATCCCGGACAATATAAGGAAGATCCAGCTAGGAAAGATGCATGGGTGGGAACCATCAAAGGCCCCCTCTGGGCATCTAATTTGCACTGCCTCCCCCATCCTCTTCTGCCTTCATTCTCCTTCAGAGAATTGTAAATCAGTAATACACCATCTCAAGGCTCTGCGAGACCATAGGCAATTTAATACTGTGAAAAAGAAGAGGTGTCTTTGGTGTTCTAACATTTATTATTCCTGGACTCGTTATTTTTCTTAATGAAAGCTTCTTTCTCTCCCTCTGCTTATCAGTTTTTAACACATGCCATTTACTACCTCTGACCTGATGATTAGGGGGCCGGGAATAGGCTTACATCACTGTCAAAGAAAGAGAGGAAAAATTGCACAGGAAATGGCAAGATGCTGTCACGACAGCCAACAGGAAAATCTGCAGTGCTTAGGAGAATGCGGGACCCAGATGCAATTCTGCATCCAGGGAAGCTGCAGTGACACCATGGGGCAGAGTCCTCAGCTGGTACTGGCCCCATGTGACTGATTATTCAAATGGGCCCATGATTAATTTGGTTTATATTGACACAAATAATCCTGCCAGAGCCTGCAACAGCTAATGCATTTTTGGAACTGTGGTTTTTCCATTGATAGTACAAAATAGTGTAGAGGAAAGCCATTTTCATAATATTAATAATGGAATTACAGAATCAGGTCACTTAAAGGAACTGCGCTGAGTCGGTGAAGGCAGCATAGAGTTGAATGTGGAGATTAGTCCTGAGCAAAATGGAACTCGAACCTTCTGCAGCTATCTCATGGCATAAAACTCTTGTCCTCTTCCCGTGCTTCTTAGGAGAGAAGAATTCTACAAAAGGACTTGGCTAAGTGCAATTCTCTGATGAATTCCTAGCAGGGAAGGAGCTGTCCAGGGCTTGGAGGTCATCCCTGCTGAACTGTTTTTCCTCCTTTGATTGCAGACTGGATGTGCCTTCTTTGTGCACTCCATGGTTAAATGCCCAGGTCCTAGAAAGGCTTTCCAAACAGATGATTACAGTTGCAAATCAAGACCAACAAACACCTCTAAAGGAATGAATATAGTAGCCAATGAAGATCTAGGGCAGGGGTGAAATTCTGTTTGGCTAAATAGGGGGGACCAAGGAGAGGCTCTGGGATTTATTTTTTGGAAGACAGCATGTAGCCCAGGCTGCACTTGAACTCAGGGGGTGATCCTCCTGCCTCAGCCTCCAGAGGCCTGAGATAGAGGCATTTATTACCATGCCCAGTTTGTCCAGGATTTGTGCTGGGAAGAAGTTGGAGAACACAGGTGGCAGCAGCTAAGGTGGTGGCTCTTGGTTGACATTCAAGTATGCAGATGAGGATGGTAAGGTATATACGATGGTGCTCACTGCTGTGCGTTGCTAAAAGTGAACCAGACGACATCCAGGAATACTAAGATTCATCCACAGATAGAATATTATGCAGACAGTAAAGATCATATTGAGGAGTAGGAGAAGATGACCGTGACATAGTTAGTAAAGAAGTGGGTTACAATTATTTAAAAGTGATTTGGGGCTCCTAATCATCCAGATGAGTTGGCCTTGGTCTTTTGTGCTCTCAGTGACCACTTAGGGCCATGCAGGAGCTGACCTAGTAGGAGCTGAATACTTCTCTTTCTCTGTCTAAGAGAGGACCTGGAAAGAATTACAGGCCTAGGAGGTAAACCAAAGGGAGCAAGGTGATTAGACATTAATGCTTGGCATAATTTTTAAAAAGCTCCTAAAGCATACATAACAGAAAAAAGCTGACCATTTAAGCTATTTTAAAGCATACAATTCAGAGGCACTGATACATTCAGGACATTGTAGAGCCATCACCACTGTCTAGTTCCAAGATGCTTTGATCATCCCTCGGCCTTCAGGGGAAAAGAACCAAAGATGATCAAGTGGTGGTGGCCATGGTGGTGGTGGTGGTGTGGATTGAACAGTGCCAAGAGATCGCACTTGTGAGCCCAGCATGCCGGAGGTCCAACGTTTGGGGATCCGGTGAGCAAAGCTCAGAAATAGTAACTGTGTTAGTCAGCTTTCTCCTGCTATGATGAACCTGAGATAAAGAGCACAAGAAGGACAAAGGCTAACAGTGACTCATGGGTTCAGAGGCTGCAGTCCATGTTCAGGGGCTCCACTGCCCAGGGGCCTATGGTGCCATAGGACAGCAAGGCAGCCAAGCTGCTCCCACCCATGATGGCTGGGAAACAAAAAGAGACAAAAAAAAGAGATGTCACCAGATCCCCTTCAGGGTGTTGCCACACCCTCCATTACCTAACTTCTCCCCACTGGCCACGCCCCTCAGAATTCCACCTCCTTCCTGTAGCCCCATGGGCTGCTGACCAAGCCTTTAGCATATGGACTTCTGGGAGGATGTTTCCAATCCAAATCCTAATGAAGATCGATAGTGTTAAGAAAGAGAACTTGAGCTACTGAGAGCCAGGAGCTAAGCTGGCACTCACTGCAGCTGTGTGGTCTTAATCACAATTGTATAGAGAACAGCACCAATGGCATGGGTAAGACTCATGGAACATACCTGGGAGGAGGCCTGAGAGCAGACAAAAGAGGTCCCTACTGATACCTCAAAAAATAACAACAAAACCCCTCACCCCAGGGTCGGTACAGATGAAGGCTACTCCTTTACCTCATCTCGGTCTTCCCTCCTCCTAGGTAGCAATGACTAGAACACTGAGTCACAGGATCTCTTCCTGTTCCTGGCCCTCTCACATGCTGTTTCCAACACTGACTTCTGGATGTAAGGTGACATGGAAAGAAAAGTGTCCTCTAGTCCCATGAGCAGGCCTCAGTCTTTAGCATACCTGTGCCTTTGAATATGGCCTTCACCAGTGTAACTTGAACTTGTAACAAGAACTGCCTATCCGGCCTCCTTGAGATGGTTCATTTTTCCCTGTGGTGTGTTGTCGTCCTCTATACCTTGGTGTAGTAAACCCAGCCCTGGTGTGTTACTGTCAGTCTTTGGGTGCTAATACAAATGATTAATATTGTCATTATGGAACCTGGCTCTGATATGCTCTTCTGGTTTTGTATTCTTTGAGTACTTGAGAGACTTTCCTTAGCTATATCCATCCAAGGGAATGGGGCCGGGCAGAAGGCCAGGTATGCATGCCACTCAGAAGTCACCTGCTCACCTAGGCTGGTCACTGGGCGCCAACCGGTGTGGACCATCTCACTACGAGGCTACCAGCCTCCTGCAGGGACAGCCACGCTGTCTGTGGCAAGGGCATGGATCACAAGCCAGTGTTCCTCATTAGACCTGTCTTCTTTGCTGACTTTCCGGAACTGTCTCTATGGTTGAGTCACTTTGGGAGACAACTGCTGTCTCCCTATCTGTGAATGGAGCCCCTGGTGCCCACCTTTCTCTGCTAACTTGTTCCCCTCTCCAGTGCCGCCCCGCCCACAGCAGGGAGAAGCATCTTGGCGGCTTTCCACTCTGGATTTTCTCTTGGAAAGTCTTGCTTTTGTGTACAGGGAGTAGAAATTCCTATGCAGAAGGAGAGGCAAAGGACTGAGGGGAGACAAGGGGTAATCTGGTGACATGGAGACCACTGGTGGCTTCCTGGAAATAATTTTCGTTTATTGACTTGTACAGCAGGATAGTTTGGCATCAGGGGTGCTTTTTATCTTTTTAAAACCAGCAAGACCTTCCTTCCTTCCTCCCTCAGGGTCCACACACCCAGGCTGCTGTTACGTGCTGGCCAAGGCACCTGCAGGGGGCGCCGTGCGCTTCCTCGTCTCGCTTCGGGCGCTCGGTTCTGTTGGCTTCAGCAGGACAAGCCTGATTCCTCAGGATACTGGCAAAACCGGGTTTCTTACTTTTAGCCACCGGAGCGGAATGCAGTAAGCGAAGGGTGATAAATATCCCTCGATACCTAAATCTCTCACAGTAATGAAACAGCAACCTGTGTCTTAAAATTGGCCATTCTTTTCCACCTAATTTTTCCCCCCTGGAGCAGACAAATCGGCTAAGTCAGGGTGGGCCGACGCCGCTTTCATCAGCCGGGGACAGGTTCCACGGTGGCTCGCCCAATGGGGCGTACAGGCTCTCCGGCTGCGATCTTCGGTACACATTCATCAGGAAGCGGGCGCGGGGATTTGTTGTTGGCGGGAAGCAGCCCCAGAGAAAGTATTCACCTTTGTAAGTAAATAATTCCCAGCCCGGAGAACAGCTGCAGCGTGATACAGAGCCGCCACCACCAGCCGTTCTCCACCGGCTGCTTCATTTACACTGGAATCCAAGCATTTAGCGAGGATTTTACTGCTTATTGTCATTAGGGAGGCGGCGAGGTCCTCAGCGCCACCCTGCGGGACCTTTGCACTTCCCAGCGGGTCAGCCGGGCGGGGTGCAGGCGGTGGGCACACGTGTGCACGTTTGCTCAGGTGGCTTTATCCGCCTCCGCAGGGCGATAGGATTTGCCTAGCTGACATTTACATTGTTTTTTTGCTTTGCTGGGCAAAGCCGCCCCTCCTCCCGTTAAAAATTAAGAGTTTGAACTTTATGGGAAAATCAAGCAGAAAGTACTCTACCCTTTGGCTTCCTGCCCTAGTTTTCCTTATTATTAATAGGTGGTCGTGGTAGGTGTGCTTGTTACAATTAGTGAACCAGGAAGGGCCTTCTGGTTATTAACTAAAGCACATAGACGGCTCGCAATCTCCTGGAAGGGTTATGTCGTAACCCATGTCCAGCTGTCCCTCCAAAGCTCCACGCAGTCGTACATGGGTCTTTTCCAGAAGTTCTAGATCTGGGCTTTGTGAAGTTGGGATTGACTCATGGTGCCATGCTAGGCTCAAGGGCACTAGGACTAAGGGCGTCTGTGCTACCTGCCCTGGGTAGCCTGTATAAGGTACAAGGGACAGAAAGAGCTGTGGTTGTCCCTTGTTGCTTGCTACCTTCTGTCCATCACAAACTGTACCCCGTGATACCCTCTAGCTTTGGAGCTAGCTATTTAGGGACGGAATCCTCTACAAACTATGAGCTAAATAAACCTTTCTGCCTTTAACCTGAGCGTAGATTATTTTGTCTCAGCAATGAAGAAAGTAACTAAGATAGGACAAGTGTCCCTCAGGCTGGATAGGCAGTGGCGGAGCAGCAGGCCTGTCCTGCTTTGGCCAGGCCACAGTGCTGTGGAATGGTGGTTATGCCAGCAGTGAGGACGCTGCTTCTAAGTGGTGGCTGGGCCTTGCCATAGGCCTTTGCTGCTGTGCCCTCTGTGGCTTTGCACGCGGCATCCTGGGTGGGGGCTGGGTGACTTTCTTGGGGTCAGCTGAAAAGGAGTGAGTCCCTGGATTATCTGTGTCTCTACGTCTTTCTCTCCCAAGGGACAAGGATGGTGGACTGTGGGGCTTGGGCTACTGGTTACAAGTGGAGTTTGAAGCTTCTTCATAACATGGAAGCTGCTTCATGATCCACTGAGGACTTTGGCCAAGATTTCAAGCCCTGAGAGCTTCCTCTTCCTCCATTCTGTGAAGAACATGTGGAGTGACTGGGCCTTGACACTGGAGGGGTTGGAACAAGAGAAGGCCTGGTAGCACTAGGACCACAAGCATGGCTAGGACGCAGGCCTGAGTGGTTCCACTGTGCCCTTTGCCTGTGCCCATCAAGTACACCTCCCTGGGGAACACACTGCTTCTCTCAGAGTGTTGTTCTCTCGTTGGAGTGCAGGTCACATGGCAGCACTGCTTTGTGGGCCAGCTCCATTTGCAAAATCCCCCTGACACATAATTCAAGTTGATATGAAACCTGAACCCTTCTGTAAGTCACCTCCCTGGAAAGGCACTCTGCCATTAGAAGCTACACATCTGAGCTGCCACAAGGTTGCAGGTGACAGGAAATAGGGCTAAGCAGCTCCCGGTCTCCTGCCTATTCAAGGATCTCAGGGACCTCAAATCACACTTCAGAAAGTGACTTGGAGTCTTGTAGCCTGAGCAGGGCTCAGTAGGGCATTTTCCTCAACTGTGGCTGCATGGGAGGTCACTGGAGGGAAATCTTGAAAGAAGACAAATGGCCGCTGTACCTCAAGCCAGCTTAATGGGAACTCCTAGGTGAAGGTAGGCAATGCCTATTTTTCAAAAGCTCTCTAAGTGACTCTGATGTGTAAACAGGTTTGCGAGCTGGCAGGTAGGTGAAGCTGATATGCAATTGCCCTTCCAGACCACTTCCTGTGGGTTTCCTTTACTGTATTAAATGTTGTTGTTGTTTTTAAAATAAGATTTTCTAAACTTCTATCATTGAGTTGGAAGGTAGGGAGAATTCTTATATACCCCCAGGACACATAGGGTCCCCTACCTAAGGCTGATTTTAACACAAATACGCATGACTGGCTGACTCTCTGGTTTCCTTACCTTGCGAGACGCTCACTAAGTTGACTTCTGGGCAATCCTTGTGTTGATGAGTTGCCACGGAGCTTCCTTGAACTCCCAGCTTCCCATGGCCGTGGTCTCTGTGCCAGGCTGCCTTCTCCCTTTGGCCTCTCTGCCCATTGGCTCATAGGATTTCTGGTGTGCGCTCTTGGGTAAGCAGGTCTCAGGGATGTATGTGCAAGGTAACACGTAATTGTGCCTATAGAAGAGGGCCTAGGAACAGACTTGCAAAGAATCATATTCAAATCTCTGTAAAGCAAAAGAGTGACCATCCCTTTCTTCTCAGTCCCTACTTCTTTCTGGAATTTTCTTCTGCTTTCTGCATATTTTATTTCCAGTTTATTTTTCAGCCTTTTAAATATAAAAACATTTCACTAGGGGGCACTTCAAGACCGAATAAGAAAATACTTTCCCAGCAACTCAGTGACAATAGATTCTCCTTCACCATTAACTAGGTAAACAATCTTGCACAAAACAAAATCTAAAAAATACATAAGGAATTAAATATGTATTTAGCTGAAACTGTGATCCAATTTTGGTGGATTGTTTTCTATGCCTTTCTATGCCTTGTTTCCTTGAAGCTGGACATGGAGGAGAGTGGCATTGTGGACTTCCTGGCAATTTTGACTTGAGGGTTAGAATAATGATGATGCTCACGATAACAACAACCGTAGTTTCTTCATCTGAGTGAAGACTGATGCTTGTCTTCCTACAGTTCTCTCATGTTTGGAGCTTTTCTCAGAAATTTATGTTTAAGAAATCTTTTCCTTCTTAACATTAAGGGGGAGTGCTAGTGCGGGAGAGCTAGCAGCTTCCTGCTCTAAGGTTGTTGAAGGATTTTCTACACAGAGGTGTGGATCTGCAGGGGGATCTGAGACCTGGGTTCTACGCCTGGCTTATTTCTCCCCATGCTGTGACCTTGGGTGGGTCACTGCCTCTCTTTAGTCCTTGGTGTCTTTCACTGTACAATCACAGTAGTACACTTAGAGATGCTTAGGTCTGACATGCGACCTTCAAAGTTGTCTCCTTATGGGCAGCTTTGGCACACTGTATTTCTCCTGGATTTTTGCATGAGAAGCTGTAGCAAAGGCAGCTCTGAGAAGAAAGACTGACAGGGTGTGTAAGTGCCTGTGAATGTGACTTCACTTGGGAAGAAAATCCAAAATTCAATGAGGTCAGGAGGATAGGCTCTAATACAGCATGACTGTGTTTCTATAAAGAGCATGTGCTCGGCTGCAGACAGACATGGGTAGGGAACATGTCTCTCTGTGAAGGCAGAGAGCAGGGAGCTCCATTTACAAGCTCTGAATGTCAGAGAAGACCGGCTAGCCCTGAGGGGCTGGGAGGTGGGCTGGGCACAGAGCCTTCCTCCAGGCCCATGGGAAGAACCAATCAAGCACCAGGGCTGATTTTGAACTTTTAGCCTCCAGTACTACCGACAATACATTTCTGTTACTGCAAGCCCTCTGGTGTTAGGTACTTTGCTATGACTAGAGCAGGAGGGGATTTAGCCTCAGCCCCTGTTCCCGTAAGGGAGAGAGTGAGGATTAAATGAAAGGATGGATAGGAAAGCCCCCAGCGCACAAAGCCTGCCATCTGGCAGGTACTCATCAGACGTTGCTGCACAGACAGAGTAAAGAAGGGGGAAAGCTGGGAGGGAAGACGGAGAAAGGGACTCCTGATGGTAAGCACCTGTTAGTCCTTGAAGGATTACGTGTTTCTTTGTAGTTCCCACTGACAATCATTTTGCTGCTGGGACCTTTGCTGAAGGTCACGGAGCCAGGAAATAGGAGACATCAAACAGTCTGATGCTAAAACCTAAAATCTTTTTACTCTGTGACACTTGTTGTTAGGTCCAAGTGTTCTTTATTCTGCCTTGATAAACCTACATTCATTCATTCATTCATTCATTCATTCATTCATTCATTCATTCATCTAGCCAACCATCCATCTACCCACCCACCCATCCATACACTCACCCACCCATCCACCCATCCATCCACCCAC
>PVJA010023690.1:0-32702 GCA_004027025.1 Myocastor coypus | reverse complement strand
GAAAACTAAAACTTGACCTTAGTCTATCACCATGCACTAAACTAAAGTTGAAATGGATTAAAGATCTAAATATTAAAAGAGAAACATTAAATCTCCTGGAAGAGAAAGTGGGAAAAAATCTTGAGAACACTGAGGTAGGGAAAAAAATTCATGGACAAAAATCAAAATGCATGTTTAACACTTGAAAGCATCAACAAATGGGACCTCCTCCAGCTAAGAAGTTTTTTCACATCAAAGGAAATTACCAACAGAGTGAAAAGACAACCCACAAATTTCAAAAAGATTTTAACTAATAATAACTCAGACAAAGGTCTTCTATCTAGAAACTATAAAGAACTGAAAAACACTAGGGTCCAAAAATTCAAAGGCCCAATCCAAAAATGGGCATCTGAGATGAACACACACTTCTCAGAGAAAGAAATTCAGCAAGCCTATAAATACATGAATAAATGCTCCACATCGCTAGCTATTTGTGAAATGCAAATTAAAGCAACACTTAGGTACCATCTCACCCCAGAAAGAATGGCTATCATAAAGAAATCAACCAACAAGAAATGCTGGAGAGGCTGTACGGAAAAAAGAACCCTTCTCCACTGCTGGTGAGAATGCAAACTAGTGCAACCGTTATGGAAAGCAGTGTGGAGACTCCTTAAAAAACTAGAACGGGAAATCCCATTGAATCCAGCTATCCCCCTACTGGGAATTTTCCCAGAAGAACTGAAAACATCATACCATAGCAATATCTGTACACCTATGTTTATAGCAGCCCAATTTGTAATAGCCAAATCTTGGAAACAACCAAAATGTCCATCATTTGAAGAATGGTTTAAAAAAAATGTGGTATTTTTATACAATGGAATACTACTCATCCATAAAGAATGATAAGTTTGAAGACTTCATATATAATGGATGTATATTGAGCATATACTCATAAGTGAAATAAACCAGACCTACATTTTGTAAACATCGTATAGTCTGCCTAGTATAAGAAATCTAAAGAAGAAATAAAAATGGAAAGGCATAACACAGCTGAATGGAAATCAAAGATTTTTGAAGCAACATTAAAACTATGCTTGGAATGCGTGTCATTTGGGACTTTCAGATGTGTGCTGCTTCTATTGTAAACTCAGTTACTGCTATATTCTCTCTCAAGTAAAGGATTGGTTAACCAAAAGATAAAGGGTATTAATTGAGAATAAGAGACTAGGCAAAATACCATAGGCTTGACAGGCTACAATTTTGGACATTCTTAGATTTCTGAATGTCTGTGTAAAAATGTGTAACTGGTTTTATCACAATCTGTAAAGATTTATTAGAATATCAATGATTGAAGGAAAATACCAATGTCAAACTAAGTCTAAGATGTATGGTATTTAGAAAGGCAGTGAGGTTGAGCTCAGTTACCTATGTTATGAAGTAATTATATCATGAAGCTTTTCTGCTAGAGGGTTGAGAATGTAAGTTAACAGACCAAAAATTGGAGAAAAAGGAGGGCTATGAGCATAGCCATCATTTTGGCTCTAGCCCCTCAAGGTCAGTGAGGACTCAGGACAGTTGACCACGGACTAAATCCTCTGAAACACTCAGCCAAGTGAAACCTCTCCTCTTGTGTGGGTGTCAGAAATTTTGGCCAGCGATCGAAAAACTAACCAATACACCTCAATTATAGACAAAGCAACTCAGGGTCAGAGAGGTAAGCACCTCAGTCAAGCTTTCAAAGATAGTAAACTATGGTTTTTGAATAGGAATTCCTTAGTTCAAAAACCAATATGTTTTTCCATTTGACTTAGTTTATGATTAATTTTGCATATTTTATCAGGTAAGTAAGAACAAAGATTATAAGAATACACTAAAGGCTCAATAGAAGGGCTGGAAAAGGTATCCAGAAGTGACTTGAGGGGCTCTCCCAAGAGGAGGTTAGAGAAGCCTGCCCTTTGCCTATTAGATCTCACTCTGTCTCCCCCCACCCCTCATTCCCAACAAGCCTTGCTAAGAGGCAGAATATAGGCACTCAGTCTGAGGCCCTCCTGAAGTGCTAGACTCCTTCAGACCAGCTGATCTGCTGGCAGAACACCACTGAGTGACTTCAGTCTACACCATGCGCAGCAGAATAGTTCAGCAGCTGAGCCCACCTTAGCCTCCTCACCCATACAAACTGTGAGGCATAAAAATGGCTCCTGCCTTAAACCAGAGATTCTAGCAGTAGTCTGATGCACAGCAGGAGATAACCAGAATATACTACGTATTCATTTTATAGTTTTCTTCTTTTCATGATGCCCAGAAAATGAATAGCCAAAGCCAGGCGTGGTGGTGCACACCTGTAATCCCAGCACTCGGGAGGCTGAGGCAGGAGGATCGGTGCGAGTTCAAGACCAGCCTGGGCTACAAAAGTGAGCTCAAGGCCAGTCTGAACTGCATAGAGAGACCCTGTCTCAAAAAGACAAAAAAAAAGAAAGAAAGAAAGAAAATGAATAGCTAAGGGCCAGGTTAATAAACAATGACAACGAGCAGAACAAGCTCTCCCCTTTCACGTGGCCATTCCACCACACAAGTGACTGCGGCAGTCTTGTGTTTCAAACAAATAGCCTATCAGTGGACACATCTGAAAGTTCACCCACAAAAAAAATTTCCCCTTGCAAGTTAGAAAGCTTGACAGAAAAGGAAGTATCTGTGAGAACTCGGCCAGGACTGACAGATCAGACATTTGCTGATAATTTCACCATTTCCATTTTTGACACCCAACTGCTTTTTTCACTATTCAATTCAACTTTGAAAAGGAAATGAAGTAGCATCTGTTTCCTCCACTGTCCTTCCACACAGTTACTGGCACCCAGATACACAAGCTCATTTCACTCGAGGTCCAGGTCATTCACATTCACCTGTTGATCCTAAACCAAAAACGGGGATTTTGTATAATAGACCCATCTTCCAGTGCAGGCCAGGAGTGCATAGCCGCTAGGGAGGGAAGGGGGCGTAGCTTACTCCGACCACAGTGGATTGAGGCTGTGCAATTAGCAGAGCAGGGCTGCAGCTGTTTGCAGAGGCAGCCACAGTATTTCTGACAAAGCAAGTCATGTTGGTGATGTCAGACTCCTTGCTTAAACAAAAGTGCAATGGGAGGAGTGGAAACCCCTGACTGGTAGAACATGATTTTCTTTGTTTGGTGACCTGGGTTCACAGAATGCTACCCATGGTTCTGGGTTTCCACGGGCCTTTGAAAATCTACATTTGTGCACAAACCTCCCAGAACCTAGCTGTCTTAGTTACTTTTCACGCGTTGCTGAGACAAATACCCGACCCTCAAAATGAAGGAAGGAAAGGTTTATGTAGCTCACAGTTACTGGAGGTTTCAGTCTATGTTCAGCTGGCCCAAGGCTGAGAGGAACAGAGCAGAGAGCATCCAGTTCATGGCGGCGGAGCAGCAACAAAATGGCGGCAGAGACAGCCAATCAATCAGGGCAGCAGAGCAGCAGCAACAGCTGGAGTCTGTCTCTCTGTCTCTCTTTATATTACATTCAGGCTCTCCACCTTAGCCCCCGCTTTAGGCTACACCCATAATCCCAGAAGTACTTCGACCCATAATCCCATCAGTACTAAAACCCATAATTCCAGGGATCACGGATCAAGTCTCAGAACTCTAGAAGTCCCCGCCCAGTGACTACATGAGGCTTTGGGGGGACAACTAGACATAAACCATAACTCTAGCATTCGGCTCCGTGACGTCTTGGCTATGACACCAGTCTGTCACGCAAGTCACTGAGCACAGAAAAATGACTCATGGTTTCTAAGGAAAACTAATTCATTGAATCAAACATTGGGAAAGGATCTAAATAAGTCACCACATCCTTCCCTCTGCCATTAGACAGCACCACAGCCAGTTCACTCCAGCCAGAAGAGAGATAGCCATATTCTAATAACCCAGGCAGAGAGAAACAATTGGTAACAACCATAAATCCCATTCCTGAATAAACCCGTATCCCCCAAAACAACAAATGCAGCACAAAACTGAATATGAAAACACAAGCAAAGAAGCAGAAATACACAGCACTGGGAACTTGGTACCTGGCGTACTTCCGAGGGAAAGGCGGTCCTTCAAGGAAAAGTCATTAGGAAGAGCCACCTTTTGTGGGCAGCAGCTTCCTGGAGCGGTGCTGGAGTGCTGGGGGCAGCAGGGTTCTGCCTCTTGTCTTTGACCTCCGCTCCTAACCTGTCCACTCCCATTTGAATGCAAAGAACCATTTCCCGCACCACACCCAGTGGCCCTTGGAAGTAGGAGAACATAATTTTGCAGGACACTTTCCTCCTCTTTTTAGTAAAATCCATCTTTTCCCTCCCTTTGTTCTTGTTGTGCATTGATGCTGACACTCAGTAACACTGATTTGCTCTAGCGTTTATCCGTCACCCTCTACTAATAAACCTGCAGCTGACAAGCAATATATCTTTATCCCACCAGAAAGCTGGCAGGCACTCAATAACCCCTCGCTGAAAGGGTGAATAGCCACAGGGAATGATAGGGCCCTGGGCCACCAGTGCTTAACGTTTTCCTCTCTACTGAAAGGAAGACTATGACCTCATCTCCCACTGGGGAAATAGCAGACAGTAGACAATGTGCTCTTCAGAGCAAAGTTCCAGGTAGGAAATACTAAAGGCATGAGCCCTCTGAGGTGGGTTCCTTGCTGCGGCCATCCTCCCTGGGCCTGCTTCCTGTTTGGCTGCCCTTCAGGGGCACTATCTGACCCAGAGGAGCCTGTGGAACTGGCCACGAGAAGAGGAGCCTCCTTTCTTTCCCTTGAAGTCCTCTCTCATTCAGAGAAGGGGCCGCCTTTTTAGCACCAGCCTGCATGGCTTCCCTCGCTCCAAGGGAAAAGCCTAGAGTCACAGCGCAGTCACCAAGGCCACTCCCAGATCATATCTTCCCAGCCTCTCTGAGCCAGGCATTCTTTGTAGCCTCACAGACCAGAGAGAGCTGCTTAGTAAGCGCCAGCACTCTTACAAGTGCAGCTGTCCTGACCACGGCCATGTAAAGGGCAACACTTGGGAGGCGAAGAAGCATTTCACTTGGTCCACGTAGTATCTATCTCTTTGTCTTTGTTCTTGGTCCCTGTTAACATTTAGAAACGGACGGAATCAAGATGGAGTCAACTCTAACCAAAATGAAAACACAATGAACCGAGAGATCAAGAGGGAGGGGACCTCATGCGCCTGCTTGATAACTACAAGGACTGCAGAGCTGGCGCAGTGGGGCCCACCGCTGAGCCTAGCCCTCGGGAAGGAGGAACTTAAGGTCCAGCCCAGCCTGGGCAACATAGCCATACCCTGTGGCAAAATGAAGAATAAGATGAGGACTTAGACTGTAGCTCGGTGTGTAGGCCCTAGTACTGGTCCTCAGGATCACCAAAATAAATAAGAAGGGTTATGGAAGCCTTACACCCCGCAGAAAGACCTCACACAGCAAAGGCTTGGGCAAGGGCACTCGCACAACCCCTCGGACAGGCGCCACCTGCTGTTGATCCTGCGGGGCAGAATTCTTGTTTTGTTTCCACTTCTGCAATCCTTTTCATTTAGCTTTTGAAAGCATCTCTTTACCTAACCTTGGGTATGCATAGAGTTCATCTTGGCGCCTATATTACCTCTGCAATATGCATTGCTAATAAATTCATTATCTTTAAAGAATTTTCTCCATTTGCTGCTGAGGTTGTTAGGTCCGGGAGATGTCGGGAGAAGGATGAGCCAAGAGTCGGTGCCTCAAAATGTTATAGAGCTCTTTTATTAAATAAGCTGTGCCGGCACAGGGCCGCCCCTCGGAAGAGTGACCCCGAGCGGCTGTGTGAGCGGATTTTTATAGGGTGTCTATGCTAATGAGGGATTCAGCAAGCAGGTTTCACAGAAGCCAATAGCGTACGTTATTCAGGGGATTGGGGAAGGTGATTGGGGTGTTTCGGGGTGGTGCGAGTCCTGCGGGCAGCTAATGGGAAAGTGAGCCCTCGGGCAGCTAACGGGAAAGTGAGCCCGCGGGCAGCTAATGGGAATGCGGTGACTTTATTCTTGACCAGGAAACCAAAGGGGAAATTGGAACCTAAAGGTCTCAGAAAATAGAAAACTTAAGGAAACAGGAACTCACTTGGGTCTTATCAGGAACTAAGCACATAAGCACTAGTCATCCGTAACTATGCATATATATATATATATATATATATATATATATATATATATATATATCACTCCTAACAAGGTCAATTATGTAATTGCATTATTTCACTCGTATGCGATATCTAGAATAGCTCAATCTGTGGAAACAGGTACAGATTGGTGGCTAACAGCGCTGGGGATAAGAGGAAACTGCACCGCTGAAGTTTCCTTTGGGGGTGATAAAAATTTTGGGAGCTATGTAGTGGTGCACAGCGATTCACACCAGTCAGTCCGTGATTACCACTTAAAAATGTCCGTTTGTATGCTGTGTTAATTTCACTTTAATTTTTTTAAATAAATGGAAAAAAATGAGTAGATTTTTCCTACTGCATTCCTGGCTGCTCTCAAGAACTGGAAGATCCAGCAGTTCTAACAGAAGCCCCACGGCACAACAGCCAGAGCGGCCCTGAAGAAGGGGAATTTGCTCTCTGTGAACCTCCACCCAGGCCCTCCCCTGAGTCAGTGAGTCCTGCTCGTAACCCCGGAGAAGCTGCTCATCCTCTCCAAAAGCAGAGCCGCAGAGCTGCCCACTTCTGTGGACAAGATCTGAGTGTACAGGGGCACGGAGGCGCTGAGATGGCTACAAGGCCTGTGCAGAGGAATCAGGCACAGCGCCAGGGCCCGCGTGCTCCTCCAGGCAGGGCTCCCCCAGGCTTTCTCTCCTCTTCCTCTACTCTACTTTCCCTCCAGCTCTTCCTGTTTTCTGATTGACCCTGTAGATTAATTTCCTAGAGTTCTTGTAACAGATTATCACAAAGTGGCTTCAACAACAGTAATTTGGTTGGTTTCTTTGTTTTTGAGACAGGATCTCTTTCTGTAATTTATTTGTCTTTAAGAATTTTTTTTATTTTTTTATTTTTCTTGTTCAGAACCTTTATTTGTTTATTCACTCATTTTTATGGCCGCTCAGCCTGCCCTGGGGGCAGGGCTGGCGCAGCATGTGGTGCCGGGGATCGAACCACCACAGTCCCTAAAGCCGCCCAAGCTTTCCCAAGCAGGTGCTTTAGACCACTGAGCCATCCCGCCGGGTCCTCTTTCTGTAATTTAAACTGGGCTTGAACTCACTACATTACCCAGGCTGGCTTCAAACTCATGGTACTCCTCCTGCCTCAGCTTCCTGAGTACTGTGATTACAGGCTTGCACCACCACCTCAGGCCCAACCCAAATTTATCTTCCCCAGCTTCTGAAGGCTGAAAGTCCAATTAAGTTGTGAGCAGGGCTAAGATTCCTCCATGGGATCTCAGGGAGGATCCTTCCTGGTCTCTTCCAGGTTGTGGGTCCAGACATTCCAGCGGTCTGTCTGCTTCTGCTTCTCCTGGCCTTCTTCTACCTCTGAGCAGTGTGGGAAGGGGAACTTGCCCTCTTGGCTTCAGATGTAGTTGTAACATTGGGCCTTCACTGCAGGCCTCCGCTGCAGTGTGGCTGTCCTCAGAGAGTCACTTCCCCGGCACTGAGCGTGGCAGCTCCAAGCCAAGCGCAGGGCATCTGTACATGCTTGTGTTGGAGTCTTTCCCACCCTACACCCCTTTCACTCCCCACAGCCACATTTGCCACCTTCCCAGGCACTGGGCAACAGGAGCGGCAGTTAGAGGGTCTGAAGATTCATCTTCCAAGTGGATGGTGCAGAACACGCTCTGTATTTCCAGGAAACTCTGACCGAATGTCTCCTAGCCTCCACGCCATAACTTGATGCTAGACTTCCCTTTTTCTCTGTTCCACACTCTCGCCTTCTGCTGCTGTTTCTGCTTAAGCTCTCGGATAACTCAGATAGGGTCGCCTTTTAACTGCGTTGAAACATGGCTACTTTTCTATGCTTGGACACAGTGCATGAGGGGGTGATGTCTTATAACTCAAAGTACAAAGCCAAGGATGAAAACTAGTGTGCTGGTAGTAGAGTAGAAACCCAGGAAGAGTTGGAGACCCTTGCTGACACCTTAAATCCCCAGGTGACTTCCTCCTCCATTCTTGAAGGAAAAGGTGTCAATCTCTGTGCTATCATTTGGGACACTTTCTGTGGAGCCCCTTAAGTGACCCTGATGGCTCTCCAGGACATCCATACCCATGGAAATGAAAGGCAGTTTTCTAATTTTAGATCGGCAGAGCCAAGAGTCTCTGATAAAAGGTCAGCTGGAAGTGTCAGCTGTCCTGGTCAACCCCTTTCACCAGAATCCGGCCTGGGGAGAAGAGGCTTCATATCCTGACACCTGCTGCAGCCAACCCAAATGGCCATGCGCATTCCAGCATGTCAGCTCAGCTGTCACCTGAATTTCACTAGCATTGTTCTAGCCCCAGAACTGTGAAGAGAAATTCTTCAGCACAGTGGCACAAGCACAAGTATAGCCACCAACAAGAGCTTCGCGTGGCCTCTAGAAGGCAGCCACACTCAGGCATCTCAGTAGCGTATCTGTAGCTGCCATGCAAAGTCCTACGGGAAGCATTGGGAGCATGAAAAAGAGAGGTACTGAGCCCTCCAGTGCTGGTGCTCTCTGCTCTTGGCAACCATGGCAGGGGCCGGAGGCCTTTGCTTACCCTTTGGAAGACACTGATTAGCACTGAGTCCAATTTACTTCCATTTAAGCTGAATAAGAAACTTTCACAAGTTAGACTGTCATCATCCTCACGAGAAATTTAGAAATGGCACACCATAAAATTGCCAGGTGCCTGGTGTGGTGACCGAAACCTGTAGTCCCAAAACAGAGGAGGCTGACTCAGGAAGATCACTGTGAGTTTGAAGCCTGCCTGGGCTACAAAGTGAGTTCAAAGCCAGTCTGAACTGCATAATAAGTAGGACCTTGTCTCACAAATACAAACCAAAAAACAAAAATTGCCAGCAGAGCAAAGATGAGTAGGTCCTGCATATTTATAGTGCTTTGTTAGCATACTTGTGTACTTGTGTGTGTTACAAGATATTGGCTTGCTCTGTTGAATGGTTGTATAGTATCTATAAAACATCTAGATACTCATTAAAGCTTCCTGAATTGTCTTGGTTGCTTTCTTTATGCATCTTTTTGTTTATTTATTTTTGTTGATTTGGTATAGGGTCTTGTCATGCAGCTCAGACTTGTAATGATCCTCCTGTCTCAGCCTCCCCAGAGCTGGGACTATGGGTGTGAGCCACCACAGCCAGTTTTGGTGGCCAGCTCAGCATGGGGCTGGTCTACCATGCAACAGGGATTAAACCTGGGTCTTTGCACCTGCCAGGTAGGCACTTAGACCAGTGAGCTATCTTCCTGGCCTTGTCTTGTTTTCTTGTAGTGCAGTAAGGCCACAACTAACGGTCAACTTCTAACACCCAGCTGATCTGAATCAGCGCGTGGAGGGGTGTGGAGGCCCCCTGAGGATTGCTGCCAACAACATAAAAAAAGAGAACTGGAGAGAAAGAAAAGATGCTGTTGGAGGGGCCCGGCAGGATGGCTCAGTGGTCTAAAGCGCCTGCTTGAGAAAGCTTAGGCAGCTGCAGGGACCCCGGTTCGATCCCCAGCACCACATGTTGCACCAGCCCTGCCCTCAGGGCAGGCTGAGCCGGCCATAAAAATAAATAAATAAACAAACAAACAAAAGTTCTGAAACAAGAAAAAAAATTAAATTAAATTAAATTAAAAACAAACAAAAAAAAGAGATCAGAGTTTTAAAAAAAAAAAAAAAAAAAAAGATGCTGTCGGATCCTCTGGGGACTGCTCCCTTTCCCATAGGAGCTTGTCATGCTGGTTTTCCACAACCACAACATCAGACTGGGTTCAAGCCGTCTGACATATGAACCTCAGGGGTGAACTCTAACCAAGCCATGCCAAGCCATCCCCAAATTTCTCTTCACATTCAATGTCCCATTTTCTCCACAATGCAAGGATTGGATGCCAAAGCAGCTAGGCTTTTTCTTGCGGAGTAGTTAAATGGTTTTTTTTTTTTTTTTCTTTTTTTGGTAGTGAAAATTAAGCCCTGGGCCTTGCACTTGCCAGGTGAGCACAGTGCCACTGAGCCCATTAACCCTTTACCGTGTTCCCACTCCCAAAGAGCTAGCATTTCCACCTACAGGGAACGACTGATGTAAAGATGCGATTGCGAAGATAGCCTTGGAAGTCTCTTGCCCTTTTCCTCCTTTTGCCTTTTCACATTTAAATCATCCTCAAAATTTATGCAGCTTTGTAGTGCCCCACTCATGCTTAAGATTATCAAATTCCACCAGGCTTTTGGGCAGAAATGTCACATTGATTCTACAGTTTATAAAAATGAAAAGGACGTATAGTTTAGCCAAAAGAATTTTGAAAAACTAAATTGGCAGATTTATATTACCTGAACATCAAGACTTACAGTAAACCTACAGTAATCAGACAACATGGTATAGACAAAAGACAGTACTGGGGTGAGTGAAAAAGAAAGACACGTTCAGAAAGAGGCCCACGCACGCATATGTGGTCAGTTAATGTTAAAGTTGCCAAAGGGATTTAAATTGGGAAAGGGCACTCTTTTCAACAAATAATGCTTGGCTAGTTGGATATCAAAGAAAAAGATCAACTTTCACCCTTACTCCACGCTATGCACAAAAGCTAACACCTAGAGGTAAAAGCTGAAACTACAAACATCTAGAAAAGAATAAGGTAGGGCTAGGAAAATAGCTCAGTGGAATAAGTGCTTACCTGGCAAGTGCAAGGTCCTGAGTTTGACTCCTGGTACCACCAAAAAAAAAAAAAAAAAAACCCAAAACACGATAAAGTCTTTGTCAGCTTGGGTTAACTAAAAGAAATCTTAGGACGTACAAAATGCACCAAAATATTGATGAAAAGGACTTCATGAAAATTAAAAGCTTTTGTTCTTTGAGAGATACTCTTATGACAATAGCACCAGGAAATCTACACACACACATCCATGCACACATATGTACATGCACCCTGTCTTAGTTACTTTTCTCTCGTTGCTGGAACAAATACCCGACACTGAAAATGAAGGAAGGAAAGGTTTATTTAGCTCACAGTTACTGGAGGTTTCAGTGCATATTCAGCTGGCCCAAGGCTGAGTGGAACAGGGAAGAGAGTGTACAGTTCATGGCAGTGGAACAGCAACAATATAGTGACAGAGGCAACCGACCAATCAGGGCAACAGAGCAACAGCATTAGTCTGTGTCTCCGTCTCTCTTTAAATTACGTCAGGCTCTCTGCCTTAGCCTATCCACCTCAGGCCACACCTATAATCCCACAGTACTCAGATCGATAATCTCATCAGTACTAAAACATAATCCCAGTGACTCATGAGTCAAGTCTCAATCTATAGAAGTCCCCACCCCATGATTGCATGAGGCTTTGAGGGGACAACTAGACATAAACCATAACACACACCTTGCACCAATAGATATGTACTAAGAGTATGTAAAAGCGTTTACAACTCAATTTTAAGAAGACAAACAACTCCATTAAAAACAATTTAGTAAGTGGATACTCTTCACTAAAAGGGATATGCAAATAGCCAACAGGCACACACACACAAAAGATTCTCATTAGTCAGCAGGAAAATGCAGATTTCAAAAGCACGTTGGGATAGCACTGTACTCCCACTAGAATGGCTAAAATTAAAGAGGCTGGCAATATCACGCTGGCACGGAAGCAGAGCAGCTGAGGTGTAAAAGTGTGCTTTGAAAAACCATTTGGCAGCTTCTTAAAAAGTTAAACATACACTTAACGTATGACCCAAGAATTCTGCCACCAGATATCTACCCGAGAGAAATGAAAGCGTATGCACTAGAAAGATTTGTATATGAAGGCTCATAGCAGCTTTCTGTAGAGGAATTGTGTTACGTCCCTACGCTAAACTAAGCAATGAAAATGTAAGTGTGATAATACAGATGGCCTTCAAAAATGACATTATTAGTGTTTCAGTAACTTTACCATTGTGTCTTTAAACCAAAAGAAATAGCTGACAACTCTACTTACTGAACCATTAGGTCCAAAGAGTTTTATAACAGTGGTTCCCATAGTGTGCAACAGATGTGACTATATTTTTAATTCTTATAAAATGTTCAGAATTCCCTATTAGTCTGTAGTCTTGCAACAGAGCACCTCACTAATGAACTTTTCTTTTCTTTTTTTTTTTTTTTCTTTTCTTTTTTTTAATGTATCTAGTCAGGGTCTACAGGGTCTCACTACACAGATCGGACCCGTAGTGGTCCTTCCTGTTTTTCAGCCTCCCATGCGCTGGGATTACAGGCACAGCACAGACCAACACACCCAGTGTCATTGAGCATCTCAGTGTGTTCCGGGGTCAGGGACAGCATGGCAGGCCAGGGATCAAACCCCCGGCCCCTGCGTCTGCCCAAGCAGGAGCTTTAATCTGCTGAACATTGTGGTCGGCCCTGGTGAACTTTTCTAGGGTGATCAAATCTTTTCCCTTGTGCTGGTGAAACACATTTGTACATTTGTCAAAATTCATCAAAGTATGTCCTTAAAATAGATGTGGGTTATCATATGCATTTTATCTTGCCCCTAAGATGCTGAGAAAAAAAAAAAAAAAAAAAAAGCTAATGGGCCTGGATATGAAAATGTGTCTTGTACGTGGCCACACACACACTCACACCCACTCTTCCTGGCTCCTCACAGAACCATAGAATGGTACTAAATTACGTTGTAATCGGCCCCACAAACTAACTGTTCCTACATTTCTCCTTTCCCAGCCAACGCTTCCAATTTTGTATATTTTCATTTTCAGTAGATGCTTTCATTTAGAAATATCTGTTGCTGACCTGAATTATTGAAATGATTGAGATTTGACGTTTTCAGAGATATCCTTATTACATTTTAAATACTAATTTGAAAACACCTCCTAGATAAACATCTGCTTTTCTCATAAACACTATGCTTAATGCTTTCAGCTTTGCTTCATGACACCTGTTCAACTCATGAGATAGTTTCAGGCTCGTGGTACAGATGAGGAAGCCGAGGCTCCAAAAGGTAAAGGAAATTGATCTTTCACCCAAGTACTAAGTGGGAACATTGGGATTTGCATTTCGATGCATCTAGCCACGGGGCTCAGTCTTCTCTATGTCTGTCCAGGTAGCCACTTGGCTCTGATCTATCATAAAAACATTTGTATGGGAATCTGAATTTTTTTCACATGCCAGACAAGAGTGTAAGGTATAGTGTCTCTCCGCTGCCTCCCATTGGGAAGGACTCCTCTTTGGCTGTCCTCTGATTTCTTCATTAAAAAGTATAGTACTGAGAGAGTTTCAGGGGAGGAGAACTAGAAACGTGTCCTACTGATGGACAAATCCTGGACATTCTACTGCATTTTATTATTACAATATTTTTTATTGACTGTGACTCCATTAAGAATAAAAAATAATGATAACTTGCACATTTCACTGTGTTGCCATCCACTGAAACAGCAGAGCTGAGGGCAGAGAGCACCTGACCCTGCTTAGCTCTGAATCAACTTTCCCACAACCACTGCTCCGCCAGCTTCCCTTGTCGGTGGCAGAGCCGATGGCTTTGCTCTTAAATCAGTTTCATTCCTGTTTCTATCAATGGCAGCACAAAGGAGGCCTTAATGCCTCTGCCCCACCTGGGACTCCAAGGTACTCTGTGCCATATTGCTGGTGTGGCTGAAATTTGAAACTGGCTTCCTATTCTGCAGTCAGCCAGGGCATGTTTCAATCTCAATTGACTGAAATTCTCCTACCTCACTTGGTTTGATGAATATCAGTAGAACATTCAAAATAATTTTTGGTTTTTTGTGTGTTTGTTTATAAAGCACTCACTTCAGCAACACATTTACTGAAGAGTTTTGTGAAAAAGTGGAAACTTAGTCAATTTTAAGAGAATAATTCAGGAAAATAAACGTCCATGGAATATGAGAATATGTAATATACATCCTCATTTTGGTGTTATTTTACACTAAAACTTAATTACAGCTGCAGACTTTTGGTTTAATATAATGCCTGAAGTGGTATTATGTCCCTTAGATATACACTCAAGAAATAAAGTAGTGCTTTAAAAAAAGAAAAGAAAAAAAGACTTGTGGGCTGAGGATATAGCTCAGTGGCATAAGCACTGGCCTGGCGAGCACAGGTCCTGAATTCCGTCCCTGGTACTGAAAGAAAAAAAAAAAAGTTGATAAACCCCTGCTAGGGAAGCTTATTTCTTGCAATTATTCTTCTTCTTAAACTCTAGGTAAAGAGAATGTGAAAATCATTTTCTCCTACATTATTCATAATTATTCATAATCATTAAAGATGTGTTGAGTTCTGTCTTCCTTATTTTCCTCAAAGCCACTGCTTCAAGAAAAATTTTGCAACAAAACTTACCTTACCAGTTTGTTATATTTGGAATATATTTTGCAGCCAATAGTTTCTTTCAACCCTGGGATCAGGGGCCAGAACAGGCTGGGGCAGGAGCTGCTTTATTCTGCTTCTTTGGCCAGGGATGAGCTGGGCCCAGGCTGCTTTCCAAGCCCAGAAGGCACCAGCACGTTACCCAGAACCACCCTCTGCACTCCAGGGAGTCCCGGGGGGAATGTAAACCTCGCACTGGGCACTCGAAGCTCGTCGCCTGTGCTTTACACTTGCACGGTGCTTTTGCTCAGGGGTCTTCTGTCTCTCTCCACCAGGGGCCGCAGAGCTTGTTTGCCCTGACTCCCAGGATGGTGGCCTCCAGGGCCACAACAAAAGTCTCCTCTGTGGGGAGTCTATTTGTTTGTTTGTTTATTTATTTAGTACAGGGTCTCGCTACACAGCTTCGAGTCATAGTGATCCTCCTGTCTCAGCCTCCCCACTGCTGGGATTACAGGCATGCGCCACCTTGCCCAGTTGTAGTGGTCAGCATGGCAAGCCTGGGGCTCTGGGATAGGCACCGCGTGCAGTACTGGGGATCAAACTCTGGTCCTTGTGCTCACCAGGCAGGGGCTTCGACCTATAGGCTGTTTCCCCAGCCTAGGGAGTCTCTTTTAGGACCGTGGTGACCGCTTGTCCTCATCTACTGGGCGATGCCTGCCCAGTTATGAACAGCAGCCCCTTTCTTTGACTGGCAGCAGTGTCTTGCTTTGCTAGATACATTATCCTATCCCCTTATATACAAGTTATAAAAAACTCAGGGTGGTTTCCCTGAACCCCCAGCACGTGACCCACACACTGATGCACCGATCAGACCAGACACAGTGTTCAGGGCAGAGGGCTTCAGAACCAGCTACGTGGGCGGTGGCCAGGAGCCCCATGTGGCTGCCCTGACATGCGGTGAACCCGACTGTGCCAAATGTTTGACAAATATATTACAAAGACTTAGTGTGAAAAACCAATGTAAACTAGCTTGCTGAAGCATTTATATTAAGGTTGGAGGTGTGACTACTGGCAGAGGGTGTGCTTCGCCTATGCGAGACCTGGCATTCAATCCTCAGCACTAAAAACAATAACGACCATGATAATTTTACACTTCAATTATATTCTGGGTCTATTGGGTTATACTTATTAAAATTGATATTATAGCCAAGCATGGTGGTGCAGTCTTATAATCCCAGCTCTCTGGGGGCCTGAAGCACAGTGAGCTAAGTTCCAACCCAGCCTGGGCAATTTAATAATTTAATGAGGACTTATCACAAAATAAAGTGCTACAAAGTCCCAAGCTTCAATCTCCAGTACCACAAATTCATAATACTAAAATTAAAATATAGTATTAAAATTATTGGACTTTTAAATATACCTACTTGCTATAGTTTGAATATAATTTGTATCTTCCAAAACTCATGCTGGAATTTAATTTCCATGTGAATATTTAAACAGTGGAAACTTAATCTTACTATGATTAGAAGTGAGGCCTTTGGGAAGTGATTAGAATTAGCTATGGTCGTCAGGGTGGGGCGAACATGAATGATTGAGCCCTTCTAGAAAGGAGATGGGAACACGCTCAGGCAGCCTGTCCTCGCTGTGAGATATCCTCAGCGACCTCAGGACTCTGCTGGCAGGGTCATTACCAGGCGTGGTCACACCCAAAGCTGTGATTCAAAGCGAATCTCTTTAGTTTATAAAGTGCACAGCCTCAGGTGTTTCATAATAGTAACGAAATGCACTGATTTAATAGGAGAAAATTCAAATCCCATAGGTTTGCAGGATGTTTCTGTCAGTGGTAATGTTCTAGATCCAGTACATTATGCTAGGAGTGGTCCTGCTTTCCTTTTCCTTCCACACACTAGCATCTGTTACACTTTGTGTCTAGTCGTCCCTGCATGAGTCATGGGATAGAATTGTAGAGACTGTGATTAATTCATGATCCACTGGGAGTGTAGGTGTGAGTGCTGCTGGGACTATGGGTGTGAGTGAGCCTGGGGTGGAGAACCTGAATGCAACCTAAGGGAGACAGACTTGCTTCCTGTAGACAGTGCTGCTGCTGTTTCTGCCCATTGGCTCTTGCTGTTTTGCTGTTTTCCACCACCATGCACTGCTGCTCTCTGCCCCGAGCCACACTGCCTTGGAGCCAGCTGAGTATGGACTGAAACCTCCTCACTCTATGAACCAACTTTTTTCCTTTATTTTGGGGGCTGAGGAGATTTGGGTGGCGGGTATTTGTCCCAGCAACGAAAGAAGAATAACTGAGACAGAATTAGGCTGCCAAAAGGTGGAAGCTGAGAATTTATGGAGTGTTCCTCTGGCATAGTATTGCCCCAGACTGTGGCCATTGTGAAGTAAAGGGACCCAGGGTGGACAAAGTGCTGTTCTCTAGCATGGAGCTCAGGTGTAGACTCAACACTGCACCCCTGGAGCTCAGCTGAAACCCCAAATGTAAAGGACTTCGCAACTCCCCTCTCTTTAGACAAAGACAGGGATACCTAGATGACCACAGGAGTCCTTCAAGGTCTCTCTGTGAGGCCTGAGCCAGTTCCAGAGTTATTGTTGCCCATCTCACCACGATTTTGGAGGCACCCTTGTGGCCTCTTAAATCCTAGCCATGTGTGCCATTTGATCAAATTTATTCTTAGGCCAAAGGACCACCAACTCATGCCCACCCCCAAGGCCAATGGAGAGGAACCAGCATTGAATAAGAATTGTCACTGCAAGTGACATTGCAGCCTATGCAAAAATACAAGAACTAAGAAGGACTTTGAAATGGAGGAATGCTCCAACCCACTATGGGACATTCTTAAAAAGTGAAGATATCTTGGAAGAATAATCTTCTGCATTCCCAACAGTGTTTTCCTGGAGAACCATATAAATACCATTCAAAGGAAACTGGAACCTTTTCATAGTAGCAATGCTATGGTTGGAAGGTTTGTTTTTTTTGTTTTTGTTTTTTGTCTTTTTTGAGACAGGGTCTCATTGTGTAGCTCAGGCTGGTGTTTTACTCACTTTTGTAGCTCAGGCTGGTCTTGAACTCACACCAATCCTCCTGCCTCAGCTTCCCAAGTGCTGGGATTACAGGCGTGCGCCACCACACCTGGGGGAAGGTTGGTTTTTGATCTGACTCAATATCATGACAAACATTAAAGTGACAACAATGTCCTTTAGAACATCAATCTCAGAAGTTGTTTCATTTTAAAAGGAAATGTGGAGTTAGTTAGGACTGAAATCCCAGTGGGTAAGCTAGGAAGGCAGGCAGACTCCCCAGATCCTCAGGACCAGATGTGTTCTAAATCTCCTCTTGCCCTCAGACTGCTGCAAAGGACCTGCCTCTGTGGGGGATATGGAAGAAGCTTTGGAAGAAGCAAGATGATCCACAACTATTTTTGAGGCTCTCTGGATACGGGGTGGGGGTAGCAGTCATGGAAGAATCAATTACTGGATAGCAGGAGGGTGTAGGAGGTGAAGACAGAGCAAAAGGAAGTGGATTCCCGGCCCCAGGGGACAGGGTGGGACTCAGAGCTGAACCAAGCCCATGGGGGAGGCAGAGATCTCCCTGAAGGCCTTTCCAGGATCAAGACTCAGGCAAATGTGACTCACTTCCTGCTTTGCCTCAGACCAGCGCTGCCACGGCACAGGCTTCCTGCAGTGCACCATTCCTTCCAGTCATTCCTGAACACAGGGAATTTGAAAAATATGTGTGGTCTTCTGTGGGTTGTTTATTCTGTGCTCCACAGAAAGGGTTAATCGAGTGGGCTCCAGAGCCGTGGGGTCCTCAGGTCCTGCTACTGTTTGGCTGTTCCACCCTTGGATGAAGAGTCTGTAGATATTCTGGGAATTATGATCCCCTGAGCTGAGGGGCCAGCAATTAGAACAGATAACGAGAAGGGGATAATGACAGAGTCGGGGAGAGAACGCACGCCCGGTGGGACTGGGAAAGAAGGAAAGCAGGAAAACTACAAGAGGCAGAGCAGGAGCCAGGTGGGAAAGAGGGAGACAGGAGGAGGGCAGACAGATCGGGAAAAGCTCCGAGGGCGAGCGTCGGTGAGTGGTTCCAGTCACACCTTGGTATGGAGACAAGAAGGCCAGGTCATCCTCGTACCTCTTCGTTCCCCTGCTGAAGGATACAGGCTGCGCCGGGAAGGAAGGGTAACCTGGGCGTGGCAGCTCCCTCTGACGGCAGGCGGGGAGCTCTGCAGCTGGAGGAATGAGGGCTCCACCCGGCAGCATCACAAGTGCACGCGTGCCATGCAGCACGAGGCCAGGACCGAAGCAGAGGACACACCCAAGGACTCGCACAGCAGCCATGGTGGTGCACAGGAGAAGACATCTTGTTACAGAGGCACGTGGACCCGCTTTTCTAGCAGCGCGGCTCACGATAGCCAGATCTTGGAAGAGGATAAAGAAATTTGAATGGATAAACAAGATGTGTCGTATGTACATAAGGGAGGGCGACTCAGCACAAACAAGGGTGTGTTTGAGGCATTCGCAAGAAACGGCATACACCCTGGGAGCATAAAGCTGCATGAAATAAGCCAGACACCGAAGGCTAAACAGCAACCAAGCACGAATAAAGAGGAAAAGAGAAGAGTTGGTGAGAGGAAACAGGGACAGAGACTTGTGGATGGGATGAGGGTCTAGGGAAGGGAGAGACAGGAAGCAGAGGACAGGAAGAGGCGCAAAGAGGGCCAAGACACAAGACGTGCGTTGAAAATTCCCTACAACCTGAGTGTTTAATATGTGCCACAAACTGGTCCTCACTTAGAAAAGAAAACAGCCTAACAGTCATCACTAGAAAATGTGTGGAATAAACAGTGACAGAGTCAAGGCACATATCAGCAGCCCAGGAAGAGATACAAGTTCAGACCATGCGCTGCACTGAATGTGTGCCTCTTGTATACCATCACAGTTGAGAAACTGAATCCCAGCATGCTAGGAGGCTGAGGCAGGAATTGTCCAGACTGGAGAACTCAGCAAGGGCAGAGCGTCAAGTCTTGAAGTATATAAAAAGAGTGGGGGGGGGGGAAGAAGAGAGAGAACAAGAGAAAGAGACAGAGACAGAGGCAGAGACAAGAGACAGAGACAGCGAAGGAGAGTGTTATGGCTTATGTCTAGTTGTGCCCCTAAAGCCTCAGGTAGTCACTGGGCGGGGCTTTCTATAGATTGAAACTTGACTCATGAGTCACTGGGATTATGTGTTTTAGTACTGATGGGGTTATCGGTCTAAGTAGGGCTGGGACTATGGGTGTGGTCTAGGGCCGATATCCTAAGGCAGAGGGCCTGACTGGAATATAAAGAGAGACAGAGAGACAGACTAGAGCTATTGCTCTGCTGCTGTGTTTGGTTGGCTGCCTCTGCCACCATTTTGTTGCTGTTCTGCCTCCATGAACTGGATGCTCTCTGCCCTGTTCCACTCAGCCTTGGGCCTGCCGAATATGGACTGAAACCTCCACAAACTGTGAGCTAAATAAACCTTTCCTTCCTTCAGTTTGAGTGTCGGGTATTTGTCCTGGCAATGATAGAAAAGTAACTAAGACAGAGAGGAAAGAAGAGGAAGGAAGAAGGAAGGAAAGAAAGAAAGGAAGGAAGGAAGAAAGAAAGAAAGAAAGATAGAGAGATAGATAGATAGAAAGAAAGAAGGAGAGAAGAAAGAAAGAATTTTAGGAGTGCAGCTCATTGTAAAATCTTTCAATCCTAGATATATTAAATGGCTGGGAATATAGCCCAGTGTAATGATCCTGGGTTCAATCCCCAAGCCTGCCAATATAATATAATAATCCATCTTTCTATCAGCACAGAAAATACAAAGAATAAAAAAGAAAAGGCAATAAAAATCCTGGGCTTTCAGTATCCTGAATCCATTAGAGACCTCTACCAACAGGTTCTTTCTCTCTCTCTCTCTCTCTCTCTCTCTCTCTCTCTCTCTCTCTCTCACACACACACACACACACACACACACACACACACACGCACACCCGGAGGCAAGGGTGGGGTTTTAGCTCTTCCCATCACCTGAGAGGTGAGGCGACCATAGACTAAACTGAAGAGCTGAGAGCCCCACCACACCTTCCTGTAACCAAGCAACTTCACAAAAGGTTCCCCAAGCGGGGACTGACTGCTGTCATTGTTATCCCTAGACCGACAAGACTGAGGCATCACTGAGGGCCACAGGCAGCTTTCACATCTCAACCAGAGATCCCCCTTGACCTTGCCTCCCCAGAGCCAAGCTCCCACGGGCTCCTCTGGAACTCATTTTACGGATGTCCTTAAGGCAACATACATTATGCTTAAACAGGCTCGAAACTGAAGATGTGCACGTGAAGATACTCTGCTTAGCTTCTGTGTGCACTTTCTGCACACACACGGCAGTCGCTGATGTGGACCCACTGGCAGCTGTTAACATGGGGTGGGGGGACGAAGACAAAGGCTACACCCGATAAAAGGATGTTGGAGGAAGTTTCTCAGAGAAAGTAACATTTGAACTGAGTTTTTAAAAGGAGAAAGACCATTCTGGATAGGAGCAGCCATCCAAAAGGAATTAGAAGATACACTGGGACGCAGGGTAGAGAGGGGAGGGTGCTGGGAGGGTGGTTTGAGTTCACCATCGGAGTACTTAACACAGATCTCGTTGTGATCAGCTATGATTACTTCAGTAAGGACTGTGTTAGGTCCACGTGCCTGGACCACAGCAGAGGTTTGTTTTTCGTGTGGTCCCTAGAAAAGCAGCTTCCTGGCCAGTTCCAACTCCTGTTGGCCCCACCGGTCCCTTGGCCTGTGGCCGCATCACTCCCATCTTCGCCTCCTCTGCACGTGGCCTTCGTGTCTCTGTGGTGTCCCTCAGCTTTACTAGAACAGGGGCCACCAGGGATCTCATCATGGCTTGCTTACATCTCTCCAGATAGGGTCACATTCACAGATAGAAAGGGTTAGGATCTAACCGAGCTTTTAAGGAAACACAATTCAACCTTTAAAACGTCTGTAGCCTGCAAGCTTACCACGGCAGGAACGTAGACAACTGAGGCAACCATAAATGTTTCTAGAATATTTCAGGCCCGGCCATGGCTTTTCTCATTCTTACCTATCTACCATTGACTAAAACTTAACACCTAGTTCCACTAACTGCAAGAAGGGGGTGCAAATGCAGAGAAGCAGGTGGATATCCAGTGAATGTCCAGTGTCCTCTTGTTTGAAGATAAAAGCCCTAGCTCTGGGGTCCCAGGCTGAGCTACCTATCCCATAATGCCAATCAAGGACATGCACTAGCGAAGGGCAGGAAAAGGAGCTTTAATCAGCACAGCCATGCCTGGAGGACAGATAAGAACATTCAAAATCCATCCTTAGGGCCTGGCGGACACTTGGACTGGAGTCACAAATGGGAGCAGAGGCCTGGGCTGGAGGTTTGTGTAGCTGGCAGTGCAGGGAGTGTTGTCACACAGTGGTCTCCAGATGGGGGGGGGGGTGCTGCTGCAAGGTCCTGGAAGAGCCATCGTCACCTGAGGGCCAGTTTTGTTCCCATCCAGAGAGGACAGTTCTGGCTTGGGCATGGGGCAGCTTGGCCTCGCCTCCTGACATCAGACAGTCCACGAGGCTTTGCTTTTCCTGGAATCCAAGGTGGCTGCAGAGTTAGGATGCTGACTGGAGACTTCTAGGCATCGTTCCTGGGTGTTGTAAAAGCTGGCAACCAGATGTCCCTGCAAAGCCAGGAGATCTTGACGTCCTCAGGCATGAAGGAGATGAGACAGGGTAATAAGCCTGTACTACAGATGCGCCCTCAGTAACAAACAGGCCTGTGTGCAGAGCTGAGCAGGGATCTGGCCCGTGGGAACAAAAAACAAAGGCAGAGTAGAGAACAGGGCAGGAGCAACTCAGCACACTGAGCAGGTTCACATGCCCGGAAATCTACAGCACAGGCGGCGGAGATCTGAAACGGGGCTGTGCTGGTGAGAAGGAAAACCAGGAAGCAGCTTCAAACACACATGCAGGTGGATGTCAGACGTCCTGACGAAGAAAGGACAAGGAATAGCTTTTCTGGCTTACAAGCCCCTGCATGAGCGTGTTAAAGGAGTTTGAGCCGAAGGAACACATTTTCCCTTGGAAAAACTCCTCTCCATCATCAGAGAATTGCAAAGCAAAATCACAGATCAGTCTGATTTGCTAATGTGCCCGCCATGTAAATATGAGCGAAGCTAGCGCAGGCTTTTGACAGTAGGAAGCCTGGAAAGGAGGTGAAGGGGCAAAGGGGAACCAGAAATACTTCTGCAGGGATTTTCCCTCTTTTGCAAGAGGTCATTTGGTGAAAGTACCCCGGAGGCTCCAAGCTCCACCTTGATGTCCCCTCTGCAAGTAACTGCCAAGAGGGCAGCTCTGCTCCTGGAAGAGAGAAAGGAAGTGGCTGTGAGGCGGGCCTAGTCCACAGCAGACCCCGGTCAGGGGCAGCTTTCCAGGGGCAGGTACATGAGGCCCGGCTCTGTGCTTCAGGCAGAAATGTCCACAGACCACAGCCGTAAGATAAGCGGCACCACCTCGTGGCACCGTCTCCATGTCCTTTCCAGGGGACAGGCCATGTAGGTGCTTCCCAAGCCCCTACCCACATGTGAGGATCATTCCTATACAGCCCATCTACAGTGGTCCCTTACTGCTCGCGGAGGTTACGCTCCGGATGGACCTTCGACAAGCGAAATCAGTGAGCTAGTGACATTATGTCTGTATATATATATATATATATATATATATAGATAGATAGATAGATATCAACATCTTCTAACGTTCTTACCCATTTTTTTCTTGTTTCAGAACTTGTGTTTCTTTGTTTATTTATTTACTTTTATGGCTGGCTCAGCCTGCCCTGAGGGCAGGGCTGGTGCAACATGTGATGCCGGGGATCGAACCTCGGTCCCTGCAGCTGCCTAAGCTTTCCTAAGTAGGTGCTTTGGACCACTGAGCCATCCTGCCAGGCACTCTTAACCATTTTTAAAACTCATAAACCTACATAATTCTAATAATATACGTGTACTGTATGGCACTGCAAAATATAGTATGGTGAAAATCTACAATAAATAATTTATTTTTTTTAAAGAATTTTTTTTTCTTGTTTCAGAACTTTCATTTGTTCATTTATTTTTATGGCTGGCTCAGCCTGCCCTGAGGGCGGGGCTGGTGCAGCATGTGGTGCCGGGGATAGAACCGTGGTCCCTGCAGCCGCCTAAGCTTTCCTAAGCAGGCGCTTTAGACCACTGAGCCATCCTGCCAGGCCCCTACAAAAATAATTTAGATTAATAGTTTTTGAAAACTTATGAACCAGTGAGCCCACAAAATTCCAACCACAAAACAGCAAAGGAGTACTGCACTCCCCCCCACCCCCGGATATTTTCCAGAAGAACTGAGACCCTTGTGCCTCGGCATGATATGTGCACCCATGTCTACACCGGCGCAGCTTGTCACAGCTCAATCCTGGAAACGGCCCAAATGCCCATCAACTGAGGAAGGGATAAGACAGATGTGGTGTTTCTAATACTACTCAGCTACAAAGAAAGATAAACTCAAGGCGTTTATAGGCAAATGGATCCAACTGGAGACGACACTCATAAGTGAAATAAAGCAGACCCGTGTGTACAAACCTCATGCTACCTCCCTAGCACAAGAACCTGAAAGAGAAAATAAAATCCAAAAGGTACAGTAGGTACTGTGAAAGGGAAAGAAACTGCTCAGAAGGAAAGAACAACTGGGATGGGGGGAAGGACAAAAAAAGAAGGGGGGGAAATACACACACACAATAGCTAAGATAATTATAATACTAATCTCTATTAGTTTGTTGAAAGGAACAGTCAATGCTTAATGATCTGATCAATTTTGCATGTCTGCATCTAGTAATCTGAACAACGATTTTGAAGATAACAATATGTAATATAACAATTACTGTTAATTTCCTATCACCTTGTTTTGAAATTCTGTAGCATTTTCATTGGTTTTAAAATTATCCTTAATGTTTTTTTTTTTTTTTTTAAAGGCGACTGAGTTCCGAAAGCCTTTCAAAGCACCATGCTGATAGGCATCGGATCTTCAAGAGAGAGAACCTCTTCCTGGGTCCCTGGAAGACCAGGCTGAGTCTCCTGCAGGTTCAAAGGCTTCTGGAATACAGGCACTGGGAGGCTGGCTGTGCTGCCAGGCCTCAGGGCTGTGCCCGCCTTGTGCAGAGTCCGGCTCGGGGCGGGGCGGTGTCAAGATGGCCTGCACATTCTTTGTTCCCCAGCCCTGCTGTAGTCCCCAGAGTTAGCATTCGCTTCACCATGACGTTGCCCATGGTATAGCAATCCTCTGTTTTTCCGTTCCTGCCCAGAGAACTACAACAGGCTGACCTCTGCTTAGCCAGACAAATTCGCGCTTCCCCTGCTCAGCCCCTTCCGCGCTGTTTGCTCAATGAACAAGAAAGCCCAGAGTCACAGCAGTTCAGGAACTTGAACAGTGTAGGCTTGAGGCCCTGAACATGATGTGTCAGCTGCAGCGTTCGGCTTCTTTTTCTCCTCTTTCCTCCCCCGCTTTCCTCATTCAAATCTTCTCCCTCCTCTGGCACAATGGCACTGCAATCCCCGTAACACAGCGAGATCGGCAGAAATATGGGAGATCACAGCTCGCAGCGAGTCAGAGGGGGCTAGGGCGTCAATCACCCGCCTGCACGGAGCAGACCCGGCCTCCCCCTCCGACCGGAGACTGTTCAAGGGCAAGGATTTTATCTTTTCCAGGTGCCCTCCATCAACTCAAACAGCAGCGTCCCTTGTGGGTATTTGTTAAGTGACTCGTGACTAACTGAACGCTTTTGTTATGGCTCAGGTGACTTGAATGCAGTTAATTAAAGAGCAAGAAAGGAAGCCTCGCTTATTATGGGCTGGACCCCTGCGCCTGTACTGGAGAGAACAGCCAGCCGGTGTTCCTCTCTAGCAGAGATTTGGAACAGACCGGACATGCCCCAACTGAGCCCCTCTGCCTCTCAGAGCTGCAGACGCAGTTACTCACATGCACAAATGCATGCGCAAGGTTAATGATTTTCAAGATCTGCCTCAGAGCTTACCTGTCTAAAGTGGCTCCTCACCTGCATTGGAGAGAATGCCTAAACCCCCCTCATTTTCTAGGTTTTCTCATCAGCAGCCCTCAAACTTTTTTTTTTTTTTTTTTTTTTTTTGAAAAACAGCTTTCATTGAGACCCCCACCGGCCAGTGTTCTGCTGTTACACGCCTTCTTCCTTGGCAATGCGGTCATTGACACCACCTCCAAGTTTGGCCATGGCCCTCAAACTTTTAAATCTCAGGATTTACTTGCATGGGGCTGGGGGTGTGGCTGACTGGTAGAGAGATGTGCTTAGCATGAGCGAGGGCCTGGGCTCAGTCTCCAGCCCCACAGTATTGAGGACCTCAGAGAGCATTTGTGTGTCGGCCTAGAGCCATCTTCCTTCTTAAAAAATTAAACCAAAAACATTGTGCTTTAATTATGACTTTATTTTAAATAATAGGAAAGCCATTACATAAATGAAACTAACATTAATAACAAATTAATGTAAACAACATGGTCATGAGACCCATTTTTCAAAAGTTGTTAGTGGAAAAAGTGGCTTTGTTTCCCAGTTTTGTAAAACTCTTTAGTTTCTGACTTAATAATAGAAGACCAGTGAATTTTTAGGCCCGCCATAAACGTGTTGCAACGTTATGTCCGTAAAACTGAGGAGAACCTGGCTTTGCACAGATGGACATTTGAAAAAAGAAGAAATATTATAGACAATCTTTTTTGATTCCATATCATATCTCAAATTTGAGCAGAGGGTATGTGTGTGTGTGTGTGTGTGTGTGTGTGTGTGTGTGTGTGTGTGTCTTGCTCTGTAGAGCAGGCTGCCCTGGCTCACTGTGCAGACGAGGCCGATCCTCCAACTCACACCCTCCTGCCTCAGCCTATCCAGTCCTGCGATTACAAGCATGTGCCTCCATGCCCAGCTTTGTCATTTCTTAAAGGTTACTTGTGATGTGAAATCGGAAGCTACCTCAATAACCTTCTTAGACTCAATCACTCTAAAATTCATGGAATTTTCTTCTTTGAAGAGTCTTTCATGCAAACATCACTCACTGTGCCATCATTCAGTCATTTGGAAAATAACATTTCACAGAGTTAGGTCAATTTTGCCAACATTGTCACAGTACGCTTACACATTATTCAAAACTCACACCACACATCTCACCACAAGAGTGTCTGAGTGTTGGGAAACTATCAAACTACCCAGCATAGATACAAGTTTTCCAAAATTTAGGTTTCATTTAGAAAAACTGTATCATTGGCAACAAACAATTTCTTACTTTCTTGAAGAGACAGGCTACCTTTGTTCATTTTGAGACAATGTCTCATGAGCATTCAAATCTGATTAATCACAGTTTGATTCTTTGCCCATCATCCTTTTGAGTAAAGATTCCATGAAAAAAAATTTTCCTCCCAACTCCATCACAAACCAAACGCATTTCCTTGAAACAAGTGCTGAAGTTTGGCTCACAGCAGAGGGAACACCTTGTGTGTCCTTGCTAACCATGCCACTATGCAGAACTTTGGAAAATTCTCATCAGAGAGCTAATGACAAGTAAACATTTTATAGCTCAGGACATTTTTAAGTGAACCTGGCATTTTTCTCTGCAAAAACTAATAATGACGATTACTACTTTTATTATAACTGGTTCTCCTAGTATAGCTTTTTTTCATGGTAAAAACCCATTGGTTTTTACCTATTGTTTCATTGCATGCAACAGTTGCAAATGTGTTTTTTTTTTTTTCAATTTAATGTGTTTAGTACAGGGTCTCACTACACAGATCAGACTCATAGCGATCCTCCTGTTTTTCAACCTCCCAAGCACTGGGACTATAGGCACATGCCACCACACCCAGTCTCAATAGCCATCTCAGCATGTCCCAAGGGCAGGGCTGGCACAGCATGCTGGGGATCAAACCCCGGTCCCTGCCTCTGCCTAAGCAGGTGCTTTAGTCTGCTGAGCTATCTGGCTGGCCCTTTTTAATTTTTGTAAAAAAGCTTTTATTTATTTATATATTTAGTACAGGATTTTACTACATAGCTAAGCCTATCAGGCTCCTCGGCACTGGTATTACAGTCATGTAATCCTGTACTGCCTGGTTTCAGTGGCCAGCACCACATGTGGTACTGAGGTTCAAACCTCGGTCTTTGCTTTTGCCAGGCAGGTTCTTAGTCCACTGAGCTATCTTCCTGGCTCTACAAATGTTGCAATGATAAAAAAAAAAAAAAAAAAAAAAAAAAAAAAAAAAAAAAAAAAAAAAAAAAAAAAAAAAAAAAAAAAAAAAAAAAAACTATAACCTTAGTGCTATAATGAAAGATCAATTTAACTTATTTTCCCTGGAAAGGTCTCTAGCAACACTGGGGTTCCATGGAGCATGCTTTGAGAACCCCAGTCTTCCTTGCCCTGACCTGCTGGCCTTTGAGCCTCCTCCCTCACCAGTGGGCCTTGAGCCACCCTAGGCACAGATCAGAGACAGAGAGTCAAGAACAAGCTGTTCTTTTCCTAGATGACCCCAGGAAGTGCTGGAGAGTGGTGCCCAATGCTTTATGAAGAAGAAAAAGAAGCCAGTGTCCAGCCTGTGCATGAGCAGGTTGCCCTGCACCCACAGGGAACAAGAGCGCAATCTGCAGGAACACGAACAGGAGCCTTCTGCCATGGGTGCACACGCTCCAGGGCTCACTGGTGGGAAGTGTTTACTCCCTCCTTTCTAGCTCAGTGTTACAGTTTGTGTCTAGATGTCCCCCTAAAGCTTCATGCAGTCATAGGTGGAGGCTTTCTCAGAGATGGCTGAAACTAGAGTGTGTGATGTTGGGGTTAAGAGTGTTGATTACTAAATCAGTCCACTGACTGGCTTGGCACCACCCTAAACCCCCTGCCAGAGATCAAATATGAAAGCAACAGAAAGAACCTGCTCAGGTCACTTGGACTCGCTGCTTCCTGGTCCCATCTGCCTGCTCGCCATGGACTGTTTTTCCTCTGTGAGGCCACCTTGCAGTGCCACCCTGCCTCAGAGGCAGCCAGCTATGGACAGCAGCCTCTACAAACTGTGAACTGAAATAAATCTTTCCTCCTTTAACTCAGAGCACCAGAAATTTTGTCTCAGCAATGAGAAAAGTAACTAAGACTCCCATCCTCCCTGCAGTGGGAGTGTGAGGGCATTTGCTTCCCACTGTGGTGTTCTGAACACACTTTGCACCTGGTAGATGCTCATGGAACATTTGTCAAGGGTACGTTGGTAAGTGCAAAGGTATGGTGCGTAGAGGCACAGAGATAGAATTCTCAGCAGCAATTCAGAGTAAGGGATCAGGTGATCTTTCTAGGAAGTCCAGGTGCTCTACGGATTATTCCCCATATTTGCTAAAGATTAGGTCCAAATGAACAAAAGAATCACAACTTTATCCCGTGAAGGAAGTGTACTCCATGGCGAAGCGTCATGACCAAGCCACAACCCCTCTGGCCTCTGTTTGCCCCTGCAGATGCCACAGATACTACTTATCTGGTAGACTGCTGATTCCAGACACATGGACACATGGACCTAGAACAAGGAGGAGGAGAAACATCAAGGTACCCAGACGTCCTTCCAGTTCTGGGAAGAGCCATCTCAGCCCGCAGTACTGCACATTAGTAGAGAAACAAGGGGACCCATATGAAGCATGCATGATATCAAAGAAAGAGAAGGCCAAGTGGGATGGAATATACGAGTAATCTCAGTGCTCTGGGAGGCTGAGGCCACAAGGTTGCTAGTCGGAGCCCGGCTCAATCTAGCAACTTAATGAGACCTTGTCCGTAAATAAGAACTAGGGGGAAAAGGGCTGTGGGGAGTAGCTCAGGGCAAAGGCTCTGGGCTCCCTCATCAGTGCTGCTGAAAGGGCGGAAGGTGGCAGGAAGGAACTTCATTTTCCCACAAATTCCATTTTATTTTTTCACAGCAAGCTGCTGAAACACTAAGAGCAGGATTGGGGGCGTTTCCACCTTATTTGCATTTCCAGACAAATAGTATAAACTAGAAGAAAAACTTAACAAAAGAAACTTTACAAATAACGTCTTAACACATGATTCATGGTCTTTTATGCCTATAACGGTTTTCAAACACTTTGTCAGTGGAATAAAAATCTCCATAATCAAATTTAATTCTCTCCTACTGCATTAAAACGACCAAGCGGCATGATGGACATAGGGTTCAGAGACCCTCTTCAGAGCTTATTAAGTCTGCTGCTGGGAGCACGCTAATTTTCTCAAAAGCCTTTTTTCAAACTCAGGCCCATAGGAAACCCAATCCCAAATTTAAATGCTCAGGTGTGTGATTTCATATGTGCTTTGAATAATGGTGTCTGCTCTCAGAAAATCAAACAGAATTAGGAAAAGCAATCGCTGACGGGCATTTTCATTTTGTATAAGTGATGTGAGATCATTCATACACTCTGGCATTTTAACAATTCAGCGCTGTGGGATGAGAAACCTTTCCACAAATGCATTGTAGGACGCAAAGTGTTCGTTTTCTTCCTATTACGTGGGGTGAAGGAAATAAATGTGCTAAATTACAAGCAGAAACAAGGCAAATGTGTTCGCCGTTCACTAGGTATAAACCTGAACCCTCTGTTCTCACATCTCAGTATCCTTTGGCTGTAGCCCAGCTCTGAGCCCTCAGTCTCCAGGAATCTACCAGCCAGTGAAGAATATGTGCACAGTTTTTCTCGTAGATGACAATATTTAATTATAATTATTACACATTGTTGACGATGTTGGGTTTCTATCAAGGAAGCTGGGTCACTAAAACAAAATGCACTCCAGCATCTCAGGGAAAGCAAACAGAAAAACTGAGATGCGTGAGCACCAGATGACCAAGCAACCTCTGCCACTCGATGGTTGCGTTGCCTTTGTCTCTCTCCTAAACATCAGCGCCTGTTTTCTGATTTGTTCCATTATCTGGGGCCCCCATATCCAGACAATGGCTTCCTCAGGCCGACTGTAGATGTCAACACCTCAGTCCTGAGGAAATACCTAAGAGAGCCTAGAAGGGCTTGGCCCACACCCAGAGGCAGCCGCTGAGCACATTGTGTGCCTAACCACTTTCACAGACCCTGGCTTACAGGGCGCACCTGAATGCCTGTCTCAGTTACTCTTTTCTCTTTTTTTATCTTTTTGAGACAGGGTCTCTCTATGCAGTTGAGGCTGGCCTTGAGCTCACTTTTGTAGCCAGGCTGGTCTCGAACTCACACCGATCCTCCTGCCTCAGCCTCCCGAGTGCTGGGATTACAGGCGTGAGCCAACTCTTTTCTTGTTGCTGGTACAAAACACTGACACCCACAATTAAGGAAGGAAATGTTTATTTAGCTCACAGTGGAGGTTTCAGTCCATACCCAGCTGCCTCTCAGGCAGAGTGGTACTCGGCAGAGGGCAGCAGTTCATGGCAGTGGAAAACAGCCAAGAACAAAGGCAGGAGCAGCAGCTAGGGCTTCTGGCCAGCCTCTCTCCCCTCCTCATATTGTAACACTAATTACCAACCCCAGGGCAGGAACAGCACTCACAGCCATAATCCAAGCATTGGATCATGAATGAATCACAGACTCTAGAAGCTGCCACATGACTGCATGAGCCTTTGGCGGGACACCTAGCCATGAACTATAACACTGCCTAAGAAATGTGACAGACAGATGGGTGAATCCACATTTGGAAAGCAAAAGTCAAGATATCACAGGGTCTGAAATTGGAGTCCAGAGAATGTTATGGGTGGCAGGAGCCCCTTAAAAGCACTTTTAGAGCATCCCAAGATTCACTGCCTTCTGAGGCATCGCCCTGTCATCTGCCTAATGCATACTTAAGTCTCTGAGTACAACTTTGCAAGTTCAGACTCTCAACTCTGACCAACAGCATTTCTGCACTCCCACTGCAAGCCAGCCTGTTGATGCCTCCATCTCCTTCCTCCTCATTGTCTTCCCTGTGGCATATTCCTCATGAGTCCCCCACTCCTAATGTCCCTGCAGCCTGGCTCCGAGCCTCACAAGACAGCTTGTCCACCAGGAAGGCACCATCTGGAGTTTCTTGGCCCCTGGGGGAACCTCAGAGATCCAAAGGGAGGGAATTCCATCCCATAAACCTGTAACCTCAGCCCAGAAAGATTTCCAAATCCCCAAGGGCTAATTTAGCATCTCCCCACCCCCACAATAAGCAGAGCTTTTAGCTCTTTTTACTATTGGAAAAACCAAAAAAGGATTAAGATGTGATACACATTTGCACTGATATGCCACAATTAATATATTCATATGTACATACTAGTAAGTTTCAATGCATAAATACATCAATAAAAAGAACTAAAATAGTCTCCAAAAGCCAAGTGCACCTAGTTAGAGCCTTACGCATAGTTCTGTTGTTTGTGCTAACCACAGGCTAAACATTATGATGAGTTTTTAATACACACCAGTCTGGGCCTTATAATAATATTATGGGGGGTGGAAGTCCCATGGGATCAGACTGAGACCCAGACTTACAGGAAGATCCTCATGGCACAGAGGCAACATGGGGTGATTTGGGTGAGCTAGTCTGCCTGGAAGACTCCAGATACGTGAAGGGGAGGCATCCAGACAGAACTCAGGGGAACGAACTTAAACACAAATTCCTAATTTATTATATATAGTATTTATTATATATATGTAGTTATATAACTACAGTGTTTGTGACTATTGTCTAAAACACAAAACCTTTAGTTATCAAACTGTGCTTATTTCTAAATTTCACTTGCCATTATTAGTACTGCTAATTGTAGTACCGTATCTAGGATACCATGTCTGCTTTAACCACATGTTCTTCTGTGGGTAATAATATCAGGAAGCACTTGGATAACAAACCTACCAAAGCTGTATACCAAAGGACAGAGGAGAGTGCCAAAGAAAAGCCAGTATCACACTCGGAATAGAGAAGGGAATGTCTTCAGGCACAACAAAACAAGAATCTCTGACACACAAGAGATATTTAAAGAACAGACTCTTTACACAAAGGTTTAAATTGCAGTGATACACCTACCTACATTCCAACTATAATCAAACAGAAATCAAAATAAAGAGTTTTCTCCAAAATAGAAAATGCCAACATGAAGGAGTAAAATGCAATCTCAGGCTCCAAACCCACCCAGAACAATTCTAGGAAACAATAG
>PVJA010023689.1:0-32679 GCA_004027025.1 Myocastor coypus | reverse complement strand
AAAAAAAAAAAAAAAAAGAAAGGGGAAAAGAAAAAAAAAAGTAATGTTGATTTAAAAGGGTTAATGTTTAATTGTTTGATCAATCTTATATACCTATATGTATTAATCTAAACTGATCTGATGGTGAAAATATGTAATATAACCATTGTTAAGTTTAAACAATAAAAAATATTAAATTAAGAAAAAGACTCAGAACACTTACAAACTTAACAAAGCACGTAGATTCAGACTTACATACCAAGGTAAATGGTTTAAACAAGCTGTTGTTATGCAGGTAGATCAAATTATTAATCTACAACATCACCTTCATTTAAAATGTAATTGGAATAGCTCTTCATTCTGTATAACTACAATTCCGTGAGGTCAAACTCATTTCCAATGAGAAAATATAAAAAGGCATCTATTGTATCATGGTAATATTACCTCTGAGATATTATCTCTTCAGCAAACTTATTAATACTTTTATAAAACAATCGCCAGAATTGTCTGGTAGTTATCTGTTACAAATCATCTCTAGTGGTATTGAAAACTTTAATACTTTTCGTATTATTCTATGATTTAGTATAAGTGTAGTAGTGATTTGTCTATATTTTCTCTGTACTGTTTGTATACCCTGACAAGCTTGGTGATGAGGATGAGTCCAGCAACAAGCCATGGTTCAAAAGTCTGCAGTCCTCCTTTCCCTGATGTTTCAAAAATTTCAGCATAAAATCAAAAGCAGGGAATTATAGAAATATAGATGTGAGACAAAAGACTAATGTGCAAAGGAAGCAAGGAGCAATAGACAGAGCCCAGAAAGAGTTGCTGTTTCTCTCTTTTACATCCCGACATGCTGAATTCAATGCTGCAGACAGCTTCGCCTGGTAGTGCCCTGTTTTTGGATCCTTGGCTTGGGATATTGCCAGCTGCTATTTGTGTAAAGCCCGTGTTAGGCACATGGTGGAAGTCAACAGAGAAAGTAGTTTGTATTCACTAAAGTAATCATGCACATTCCTTAGCCTGTTTTTAGACCTCAATAAATATGAGATGCTTCTGAGGCTCTGGGCTCACTTCAAGAGACTAATCTCAAAGCCTGTAATCCTAGCACTTGGGAGGCTGAGGCAGGAGGATTGGTGCGAGTTCGAGACCAGCTTGGGCTACAGAAGTGAGCTCAAGGCCAGCCTCAACTACATAGCGAGACCCTGTTTCAAAAAGACAAAAAAAAAAAAAAAAAAAAAAAAAAGAGACTAATCTCAGGGAGAACTCTGAAGCTATATTTAAAAATATTAATTTCCAAGTCTGAATTTCATAGACTGTTTTTCTATCTCCCTTTCTTATGCATTTTTCGAGTTTCCTTTTCCACTATTAAAACTTGCTAAAATGATATGGCTGACCTATTCCTACAAATCATAGAAAGCAAATCAACAGGAGCGCTTTTAGTGCTTTTCACATAGAGCCAAAATAATTTTATTTCTATTTTGGAGGATGCATATGTTAATGTTTATCTAAATCTACTCAGTCTTGCCCTTTACATGTTGAAAAATCACTTTTGCTTACATAAAATCCTATATTTATATTTAAAAATGATATTCATATTTTCCTACCAAATATTTATGATTAATTGAAATTTTTCTTTCTCAATTTTTTACTGTACTATGTTAAGAGCAATACAATATGACATTAGAATGCATTGTTTTTCATTCAATCTTCAAAGACCAATGAGATTAACATTTCACTCTACTGTGGTATAAATGGCTTTTTTCTAGGTCAAACTGCAGAAAATGAGAAGATGCAATAGAGGATACAAAAGTTGTTTTGTGGAAAACATGAGATAGATAGTCTGGATTTTGATTATTGTTAGTATTAAGTTAGGTGATTCTTCAACTACTAAAAGGACTCAAAATGTCAGTTGCTTGACACATATAACAGTTTATTTGTTACTCAAAAAATAGTCTAATACAAGTTCAGCACTTTTCCAGGGCAGGGTCTTTCTAAGTGGTACATTCAAGTTCCACCTTGTATCCATCTTGAAGGTAAGCCAAAGGTTTTAGTTCACAGTGACAGGTAGAGAGACAGCAGAGGGCATGCAGGATTTTTATGCGCTTCAGTATGAAAATGACACATCCTTCTCTTGTGAAGTCCTCTGCCAGAAGCCCAATCACTCTGCCCAACTAGAGACTATGAAAAGTCAATAGGAGCACAGAGATGTATACTAAGCTATAAATAACTTTACTATATTCTGCAAAGGTATCCATTAAAAAAATATTTTTAAAGAACAATAAACTTCAAGAACTCTATATGCGTACAAAATGTTCCTTAAATGTCACTTTTTATCAGCATATAGATAAGATCTATAGTTACTGAACAGCTAAATTATAAAGTTTCAAATTGATCAATTGTATCATTAGTATAATTTTCAAGATTATTGTATTTTCACTTAAGAAAATTTGGCCGCCAATATGTTATTTACTTACTAGATATTTTTAATTTATAGTTTTGCTTGCTATTCACAGAATATAGAACGAAAGCAGCTATTTAAAAACAGTAGTTATTGACCCTCTTTGTATGCCAGAATACTCTATACTCCTCTGTAATACATGTTACTTATATAAAATTGTAAAGTAAAAATAATTTTCAAAACAATTTAACATTGGTGATAAACATGAATCAGCAACAGATGAAAGGCACCAAATCTTGATAAAATATGAGCACAAGATGATAAATGTTGTCATTGACATCTAAATAACCTCTTAATTTAATTCAATATTAATATAAAACAATAACATTTTATATAGCATATTCACTAAGATTTTGGCAGTGGTTTGTATAACAACATACACAATATACTAGAGGTCTATCACTCAACTTGCTTACAGTAAAGCAGCTTCAATATGAAGGGAATAAATGCTTTTCAAAATCTTTTTACAGAATAAATATTCTGGCAAATGTGTACTTAAACACAGTAATTAAATTAGTAGGGTACTGTTAAGAAACTACAAACTTGAAATTTCTATGCAAAACATAAATCATTAAAAAGGCATCACTGGTTTCAGAGAATATTGTTGTATTTTCAAAACTTAACACCATAAAACATGCAAAAATTTATAATCTTTACTCACTAGAAAATCACTGGGGCTGTTTAAAATGATTCCCTTCAAAAGGCTACCAAAATTAATTTAAATCATGTAATATTTTGGTGCTAAAGATTATTCATTATTGTATAATGAACAGCACTGAAGTGGAGGGAATTTTCATAGATTTGGGAGATTACTCACAGTGAAAACTGCTGTCTTCCTTGTTGACTGGAAGCAGAAGAGAGCGAGTTAGTATTTGACTAAGAAAAAAATAACAGCAGCTGCACCAGCTAAAAGAAGGTATGTAAATATAAAAGGCACACTATTTAGCTAGCCAGCACAGCAAACACTTCCAATGACTTTCCACTGAAAAACTACTTCCCATGTAAGTCAAATGTCAACAAGGAGAAAAATTCTATAAAAGTAAGAAGTGGAGACATCAATGTTATGTTCTTACTTCAAAAAAATTAATTATGGTTCGCAGGATATTCCTGCTTACATTTTAAATATGTATACAAATTACATACATTTAAAAGTAAATACTTATTTTGACCAAAATTAGGAGTTCATTGTCTAAAACATCTTACTTGCATTCTAAATATTTTTACTAGTAGGACAAAAGATTTTTTTTTATTTCCTAAGGGAATAACCACAGAAGAAAAGGTAAATGGACAAACAAATCAAAGCCTGTATTTAATGTTCAGGCAATGAGTATGGCCCTTTGTGGCACAGTGGTATTTGACTGGCAAGTAAGTCCAGGAATAATTCTAACAGCACAGGCAAACTCATGCATTTTGGTAAATAGGTCTTAAGTTTCACAACTGAAGTTTTCTTTAAACTTTGTTTCTTTTAGTGTGGAAATCATGTGGTTTTTTTCCCCTCGATCTTAACCTTATTTGTGACTTGCATAAGATTTTCTTCTTCTTCTTCCTATGTTTCTTATGAGGCTTCTTCTTCTTTACTTTTTCTGCAACTTTTTCTTGTTCCTCATGCTTTCTCTTCTTTTTTGCTGGCCCCTCCTCTTTATAATCTGATTCTGATAAGATTTCAGATGATAAAGGTTGATCTTCAGGACCGGTCTTCTTTCTTTTCTTCCTGAGGCTTCTAATACACTTTTCTTTATCTGTTTCATCCTTCAACTTCCTTTTCTTTTTTACACATTGTTTGCTCTCCAATTCTGATTTTAATGTAGAACATTCACGTGATCTGTATAAATGATTCTTTTTTTTCTTTCTCTTTTTTCCTTGTCTCTTTTCTTTGATCTCAGAATCTGAAGAACTGCTTGAAGAATCAGAACTTGTTGAAGATGATAAAAACCGACAAGATTTTTTCTTCTTCTTCTTCACTTTTTCTCTTTTTTTAGATGAACTTTCATTTCCACTCAATAATTTTTTTCTGCTTTTTTCTAGCTCTTTCTTCCAGTTTTCATTCATTTTTTCTTCAAATTCAGCTAATGCCTTAGAACCTTTCTTTTTATTCTCTATTTGTTTCTTGACTTCTTCCCAGGTAGGCCTTGGTCTATTTAGGTAATCCTGTATAGTTGGACCTGAAGATTGAGTTGGGCCCCTCCATCTGGCCATAGCTATAGGATTCATATAAGCTACCCTGTTATCCCTCTTTCCCATGATGCCTAAAGGGTTTCAGCGGCCAAAGAAAAGGAAAGATGACACTGTCCTTCAGTACTTCATCTGGTCAACCAAGCAGGTTTTGTCCTATGAGGGTAATAGAAGGAATGATTACAATGCACTTTAAGGTAAGACAAATTAAAGACATAAAATGAATTGTTCACTGTCTTTTGCAAGGTAGATGCTGACAACATTTATTACTTGAGAACAAGTAATATATGCATTGAAGAATTTTGCACAATGCAGACTCTGTTGTACAATAACAACATAAAGTTTACCATATGTCATGTAAAGTTTTCATAGGTATCTAAGATGTACAGCAACTGTCTTTTTATTGTGTGGTATTTGTTTCTACTTTCATTCATCCCTGCTGTACTGGTAGAGTAAGAGACATGTGCAAAGCTAAAGTCCATATCAGGTAGACTTCTTCCAACTCTGGAAAATGCATCAAAATACACTACAGTCTCTTTCTTTCACAGAAACCAGGGATAAATACTTGAAAAATAGCTCTCCCTCAGTTTTCAGAGGCAATCTGTTACTAAATCTTAGTTTTGGAGCATGGTGTTTGATCTTCAAGCCTACCATGCTGACCCCACCTGTGGGGCATGCTGAGACAGCAATTGAGAAAGGGAGTGGTGGCATGCACCTATAATCCTAGCTCTTGTGAGGCTGTAAAGAGGCAGATCACTATGAGTCTGATCTGAGCACCCTGTAGACCCTTTCCTAAAATGCAAAATAAATAAACAATTGAAATCTTGTTTTTGAACTTTTGAATAGGTCTCACTTCCATTCACTCTTCTCTAGATTTGCTATCATCAACATAATCTTGACCACTATCATTTCTCACTTGGATTATTAATCTTTAATATACATTAAGAGTTTATTATTTTTGAGGGATGGCTTAGGACTTTGCAATGTGTTTCCCATTCAATTCATAGCCTAAAACCTACTGTGTTCGTTGTATTATTAGTTGTATTTTACGGATAGAGAAATGGCCCTTAGAGATCTGGCGTATAGGTTGCATGATGCAATAAGATCAATAGACTGTATAACCAGTATTTAAATCAAGACTTTGTGACTCTAAATGCTATACACATAGTATACTATATTATCTTCTTACATTAATCTATTAATTGGTAGAGTTATTTCCACCCAAATTCCCTTATTTTCTAATATACCTGGCAGGTAAACGTACCATAAAACACTCCAGCAACTATAATGAGAATCAAATAAAAACCCTTATGAAGGTTTTCCATGATGGGCAGCACTTTACTTACTTTCATCTAGTCACCCACTTTTCAAAGTGGTATGATGTCCACTCTTCTCTTGACTTGTAGACCATGCTGAGCTATAACCCTAATCAGAACAGTCCATTCCACTTCAATCTACAGGTCACATCTTAAATTTTAATGTCTCAAAAAGGCACCTGTTCAGTTGAATTACATAAAACTGCCTATTTTGTAAGACATGAACAGTTCCAACATCAGTGAATACAAATAGGAGAATAAGTAAGTGCATCCTTACTTGCAGATTATATGACCATTTACAGAAAATATTCTATGAAAATTCTCATATAATTAATAACTTAAATAAAGTGTCAGCATACAAAATCAGCACACAACAAAACAATGTTCTTGCACAGCAGCAATAAGCCCACCTAGAAAAATATGTGGAAATCAGTGCCATTGACATTATCTTAAAAAAGCACTGAAGCATCAATCTAACTAAGGAAATAAAAGATCAATTATCTCAGTTACTCTTCTCTCATTACAGGGACATATACCAGCGACCCAAAATGAAAGAAAGATTTATTTATATCACAATTACTGGATGTTTCAGTTCATATTTTCTGGCTCCAAAGCAGAGCAACACATGGAGGGAGCAATATTTCATGGTAGTGGCAAGGGCAAAGAGCAAGAGCAAGTAGGAGCTATAGTTGCAACAATGACTGCAGAGAGCAAGTCTGTCCCCTTTAAGCTCATGCAGGCTATGGTGTCCAGGCCAGGTGTAGTAATCACACCCAATAATCTCCACATCACTTACATTCGTAGGCCCAGCAGCAATCACACCCTTGAGCCCAATAGACAATTACAAACTCTAAAATTCCACCACGTGGCCACATGAGGCTTTGTGAAAATAACTAGACACAACCTACAACATTCGCCTCCTGCACTCCCCAAAATTTTGCATGTTCCTCTGGGAAACAGGTATTTTAGTCCATCTCTAAGACTTGCCAAGGTCCCAAAAGTTGCACCATTATTGAAAAGTAGAAGTCCTAAGAGTCCTGCAAGACTTAAGACAAACTCTTAGCTGTGAGCTCCTGTACAGGAGAAGAGAAAAACTTCCAATATTTAGTGGCACAAGAACAATATTATCATTCCAAAAATTGCACACAGGCCGGGCGTGGTGGCTCACGCCTGTGATCCCAGCACTTGGGAGGCTGAGGCAGGAGGATTGGTGGGAGTTGAAGACCAGCCTGGGCTACAAAAGTGAGCTCCAGGCCAGCCTCAACTGCATAGCGAGACCCTGTCTCAAAAAGACAAAAAAAAAAAAAAAATAAGTTGCACACAGAAGAATATCAAGCACTGGGAACAAAGCAAGTCCAAAATTCAGAAAGGTGAACATTAAGTCCTATAGTAACCTGTGGAACATTCAAAGAAATCTATGGTAAACTGTAGGGTCTACCTGTCTCTGTCCCTATTGCTTTCTTGGTGGTAGCCCTCGTAGCTTCTTTCTTAGGCTGGCTTTGCTTCTTCTTTGCAGTTTTCCTTAGATGATCCATGTTCCTGACTTTTCTAAACTTCTGAAGCTTATCACTTAGAGCTTCACCCACTGCCCTCTCAGGGGCACATTTCCTGACCTCACAGGCCTCCTTCTTAAATCTAGGTGGAAACTTTCTTAACATCAGATCTCCTGCATTCTGAATGCAACTAAAACCAGTAAAACATGGATGATGCCAAGTTTTGCTGCCAGTTGGAGCAGTAGCCAGGCTTCCTTCTTTTTAGCTATATCCAGGGTGAAGTGTTTGGATTGCTGATCACTCTGACCCTGATTCCAAGGACTAAATTCTCTATGTCAGCATCATCGTGGAACCTGGTGTGACCACTATATCCATTCTGGAACATAAGGCTCTGTGTTTTTCTTTTTTTTTCCAAAACAATGTCCCTTGCTAAGGTTTATGTCTAGTTGTCCCCTCAAAGCCTCATGTTGTCATTAAGTGGGGACTTCGATAGATTGAGACTTTACTCATGAGTCACTGGGATTATGTGTTTTAGTACTGATCAGATTATCGGTCTGAGTAGGGCTGGGACAATGACTGTGGTCTACGGCAGATATCCTAAGGCAGAGAGCCTGATAGGAATATAAAGAGCTCCAGAGAGACAGACTGGAGCTCTTGCTCTCTGCTACCCTGGTTGGTCAGTTGCCTCTGTTGCGATTGTTGCTGTTCTGCCGCCATGAAGTGGATGCCCTCTGCCCTGTTCCACTTAGTCTTGGGCCACGTGAATATGGACTGAATCCTCCAGTAATTGTGAGCTAAATAAACCTTTTCTTCCTTCATTTTGAGTGTCAGTTATTTGTCCCAGCAACGAGTGAAGAGTAGTAACTAAGACAGAATTTGGTACTGAGAGTGGAGTCGTTGCTGTGACTAATCTGAACATGTGGATTATAAGCTTTTGGAAATGGCTTATGGGAAGAGATAGGAAAGGTTTGGAGATGTCGGCTACAAGCAAAGCACTGGAACAGCTTTGGCTGTTCTCTTTGGGCGATTCTGGTCAGAGCTTAGACCAGAAGACTGACAGAAGGCCTGCCTCTAAAGACCAGGCTGAGGAAGTTTCTGCTGGAATAAAAGGACAGCATTGGTCATTGCACTCGACATCATTTGTGCTATGGATTGACTGAAAGTCTTTTGGAATTTTTCTCATGTCCAGAGACTTTGCCTAAGACTGAGATAAAGCATGGTGGACTGATTAATCTTACAAGAGACATTTCAAAGCAGCAAACTATTGGGGTGGTGGCATGATTGTTATTGGTTGCTTTTAGCCAGATTTATGCTGAAAATCAAGAGCAAAGAGTCAAGAAGGATGATTGAAAATGTGAGTTTGGCCAGAAAGGAAGCACCAGGAAAGCTGTTAACTGCAAAGATGGAGCTCAAAGGATCTCCATTACTGGGAAGGAACCAGCGAATGAAACATGGCTGGAGGGCTACACAAGAGGCGGCAGCTATCTACCCTTTGCAGCCTCAGAATTGCAAGGGAGAGACATTTTGCCTTGAGAAGAAAGCCACAGATACCCAAATACCAGAATGGCGGCAGTGGCCAAACCAGGTTCCAAAGTGGCACCACCATGAAAAATTTGTTCCTTGGAGTCAAGGTCAGAGTGTTCATCAGTCCAGGCACTCCAGCCCTACAGCCAAGAGTGAAGGAATCCTGGGTACTGCTTTATCTCGAAGGAACCATTGGCATCATCCCATAGGCAGAATGCTGGAGCTCTAAGGTTAAGAAGGCTTCCACCTCGATTTAAGAAGAAGGCCTGGGAGGCCAAGCAGTGGTACGTCAGAGAGGGCAGTATGTAAAGCTGTGTGTGAGAAGCCTGTTCAGTGGTAACCCCAGAAGTTTGGAAAAGCCAGGAAGGTGGATTGTGCAAAGAGGGAAGAAAGCAGGCCTAAGAGGGAAGCCATGGAAACTACCACCAAGTGTGCCTTAGGGAGGGAGCTGCATGGAGCCCACAATTCAGTGCACACTGCTTTGGATGTTCCAGTTGGAACTATGGGATTTAATGTTTACTCTGTTGGATTTTTGACATGTGTCGTTCCCAATGTTTTGTATTACCGTGTTGTTCGTAACTTTTAGAATTGTAATGCTTATATTATCCCTTTGAATGTTGGCTATGTTTAACTCTTCTATTGTACAGGAGCTCACAGTTGAGAGTTTGACTTGGATCTTGGAGGAGACTTGGGATTTGGACTTTTCAGCAATGGTGCAACTATTGGGACTTTGACAACTCTTCCAGATTGACTAAATGTCTTTTGTAAAAAGGGATATGTATGAGACTTTGGGGGTCCAGAGGTGGAATGTTATGGTTTATGCCTATTTGTCCCCCAAAAGTCTCATGTAGTCATTGGGTGGGGACTTTTATAGATTGAGGCTTGACTCATGAGTCACTGGGATTATGTGTTTTAGTACTGATCGGATTATCAGTCTGAGTAGGGCTGGGACTATGACTGTGGTCTACGGCAGATATTCTAAGGCAGAGAGCCTGACAAGAATATAAAGAGCTCCAGAGAGACAGACTGGAGCTCTTGCTCTCTGCTCCCCTGGTTGGTCGGTTGCCTCTGTTGCGATTGTTGCTGTTCTGCTGCCATGAAGTGGATGCTCTCTGCCCTGTTCCACTCAGCCTTGGGCCAGCCGAATAGTGACTGAATCCTCCAGTAACTGTGAGCTAAATAAACCTTTCCTTCCTTCATTTTGGGTGTCGGGAATTTGTCCCAACAACGAGTGAAGAGTAACTAAGAAATCCCTCAAACTTGTGGTTCTGAAGCTACAAAGGACTTTAATGATGTCCTTAGGCCATTTTTCTCACTATCTGGTTCATTCCCTGCAATGGAGATCCTCTCAGCTCCATCTTTGCAGGCCACAGCTTTATTTTAGCTTCCTTTCTGGCCAAACTCACAACCTTTTAAGTTATCCTGTTGAGGTCTTTGCTCTCAACGTAAATCTGACCAAAATATCACAACAATAGCTATTCCACTGCCTCAATATTTGGATGTTTTGAAATTTCTTTTAAAAGATTAATGAGTCCCTTGCACTTAATCTGATTCTCAGGCAGTCTCTGGACATGTAAAAAATGCAGACAAACTTTCTGCCAAGCCAAAATATACATCGCCTGGAATCCAAAAATCAAAGCCGTCTTTCTTCCTAGGAGATACCTTCCCAGTCTAAACTTTACAGGAAGGATTTCTCTCAGCTTTCTAGTCTTTTGAGCTTTGCTGTTCCAGCACCTCTCTTGTAGGCAACATTTCCAATACTCTCTCTTCCCGTAAGCAATTCCCCAAAACTTACAATACACATGGTGAGGTAGTCACATGAATGACCCCACTTCTCTGGTACCAAATTCTGTCTCAGTTATTTTTTTTCTCATTGTTAGGACAAATGCTGGACCCCCAAAATGAAGGAAAGAAAGGAGTATTTAACTTACAATTACTGGACATTTCAGTTCATATTCAGTTGGCTGCAAGGCAGAGCAGCACATGGCACAGAACAAACTTTCATCGTGGTGGTAAGGGCAAAGAGCAAGAACAAATGGGATATGGAGTGGCATTAATGGCTACAGAGAGCAAATCTGTGTCCCTTAAGTTGCATTCAGGCTGTCTGCCTCAGACTGAGTGTAGCATTTACTCCCATAATCCCAGCAGCCTTGACACCCATAAACCTAGTGGATCATGAGTTAATCCCAAACTCTAGAATTCCACCCCAAGAATGCATTAGGCTTTGGGGGGTGCAACTAGACACAAGCAATAATATCAATATAATGAATATATAACTATCAAAAACTATAACAAAAATATCAGAAAATGAAGAGATATCCTCTATTTTTAATAGGCAGAACCAGTAATGTCAAAATGCACACATTGCCAAAAAAGGACATACAATTAATATGATTACAATCAAAATACAATGTTTTTTACAGAGATAGAGAAAAAATGTCTAACAGTTATGTGGAATCAGAAGGAACCTAGAATGTCTACAGTAATAAAGTATAATACTCACAACAATGTTAAAAAAAAGAATAGGAACATATTTATCACTGGGCACTGGAAATGGAGCTATAGGTTTTGATGTTTTCCCTGCTGGGTTTTAGTCTTGCTTTGACTTACTTTCTTTCCGTGCTCCTTGTTTTCTGCCTTTTTAAATAGGAATGCTCATCTTTTGTCATTGTAAGTTGAAAGTGTTTAAGTCTCTTTTTGATTTTCAAATGGATGTACAGAGGAGCTTGACTTGAATCTCAGAGGAGTCTTTGGAGTTGGAGTTCTCATAAGTTTCACAACTGTTAAGATTTTGGTGACTTAGAAATAGACCAAATGCATTTTTTATTTGTGGGACCAGGGTTCAAACTCATGACCTTGAACTTGCCCAGCAGGCACTTATGCCTTGGAGCTATCTCCCCAGCCCCACCAAATGCATTTTGTATAGTGAGATGGATACGACCCTTTGGGGGACTAAGGACAGAGCATTGTATTTTAGTTTTAAAATGTCCCCCAATATTCTCATGTGATTAGGGCATCATCGGATCACAAAGGTGTTGTACTTATTATTGAGTTCATCCACTGGTGAGTTTAGTATCTAAATGGGATGTTATGAGATGCAGAGCCATTGGAGTTAGGCTAATTGAGGCATGACATGGAAAAAGTGTATTTTTGGCTTTTCTTTTCTCTTCACTTTTTGAAAGCTGTGGATTGACCACTTATTCCTTTACCAAGTTCATTTTCTATCCTGTTTTCTTCTTAGTGCTAGTAATTCCTAAACTGAAAGCATGAATCTAAATAAATGTTCATTGCTTTCACTTGGGGTGACTGTACTGTGCTGCAGTCGCATGAAATTGACTAAGGTAAGTCGATAGTAATGTTTGCTAATGCAAAGACAATCAAAGAGTGAGAACACAAACTGCGTCTGTTTGTATTAAAATTTAACAGGAGTTGAGAAAGTAGAAATTTATCACACATAGACATGGTAGAAAAAGGAAAAAAAGAAGACTTACACCATATGCTGTGCCCGTCCCACCTCATGGGCCTGTGGTGATGTGGGCTTCTATTCTCAGCACGGAGGAGACTCGAAAGAGGAGGACTACTATGAGTTCAAGTTATGTAGTGGAACCCTGTACCAAATACATTGAAAAAAAGAAAAATATGAAAGTTAAGTATAATAAGGGATAAAGAGTTAAAAATCAATTTTTGTTGTTTACATTTGAATCAAAGAGATAAACATATACATGATGTATCTAGAATGTTAAAATATATGGACAAAAATCATTGTAGAAAGACAGATAATAGAGGGAATAATCATGGGGCAAGACCATAGAGAAAATAGAAAAATATTTTTACTCAGTGGTGGGTACCACCTAATTGTCTCAGCAGCATACAAGTTTTGAAAACTATGTGTAAAACTCAGTATAACAAAAGAGGACAATCAGAGGCAGTGGTACGATCAATCAGGTGTCTGAGTGCTCCTAAGAACTGCTAAGTATTGATGTTCCTTTCCCTGAAGGTAAAGCTCATTGGGAAAGAGGAAAAGTTGCTCGACAAGTTTTCCCACCAAAATAAGCTTTTGAAAGAAACGTTGTGACTTATCTGGGCTATATTTATTATAAAACCTAGGGAAAGCTAATTCTTTGTATTTCTTCATTTGTGCAAAATATGCTAACATCTTGAATGGATATAAATTTTGACACCCACCCTAGTATCCAAAGTGTTTCATGGCATTTGCTCACTGAGTCTGGAAATTAGCTATTATTTGCTAAGCTTCATATTCCATTGAGATTGTGGTCATGTAAATGCAGTTAGGCACTGAACAAATACTGAACAAATTAGAGTATAACTAAGACTGTGATTTAAAGGTGAAAGAAATGTAAAAGATGCTATGAAAAGTATAATGAGAAACTTAATTCAGAAGGAATGGTCAAGTTGGAGATGCTGACACATAATTTGAAACCAAATTGATATACTATAGCTAGTCGAATTAAACAGAATGAGAATAAAAGAGCCAAAGTTCCATGACTATTGTAAGCAGAAATATTACCACATGCATTAATTCCTTCAAAAGAAAGCGAAATCCAAAGGAAAATATCCTTACCTTAATGCTGTTATAAACTAGTTCATTTCAGTTTCTCCTGTTGAAAGTTATTACATTGCTACATTGCTACCACTTGTTAGTTAACATGCTCAGCCAGGTAAACGTGAGTCTGAATGTAAATGTATGTAGTTTCTAATATAAATATCTCAGACTAGTCATTTTATAGGTATACTCTGAAAATAATATCGTTGAATGTTCAGTAGAATGTATAGCTTTTGATGAATTCTCACAGAATTAAGCACTTTTAAACAAAACATTTTTCAAAAGAGTTGGCAAACTCAGAGACAATGAAACATGAAAATCTGCAAAGGCCTGGGCAATTGAAGGAAATATCTATGAAAATATCTGAATGTTCTTAGGTCACATTAGATCATGTAAAACGTCATGCTACTGAAATACATGCTCTTTGGGCTGTGAACTGAAGGATTTGAAGATATCAATACGTCTAATAAATTATGAAATGATAGTGATCTGAACATCTATACTAACAATAACTTGAATGGCTGTGTTATATTTTGCCATTTCACACTGGATGATAACATATAGAGAAATCATAGCACAATGTAATTCACAAGCCAAATAAGAAAGACAATTGTATTTAATAATTTAAAGACATTTTACAATTTTATGGAAACATTTAGCTCTAGTCGTCAAGTACACTATAATTTTCTACTGAATAAAATTCCAAAATGAACATATCTTATTTGAATTAGTTAATATCATTCTCACAGAAGAATTATTACTTTTCACTTCACTGTTACCAGGTGTGCTATGCTAGAAACTATGCTGAATTGAACCCAACTTTCTCAGGTGCATTCCCTCCATCATAGCTATATCATCATCCATTTGTCACTCTTGACAGTAAAAGTCAAAAATGTCATTTCCTCTTTCTTCCCTGTATAGAAGTGTTAAATTACTAAGGAAAAATTTCTGCATTCTCAAGAATGATAATAGAACCCTTAAAGCCATGACAAAATATTACAGATGTAAGTGATAAGCTACAAAAAAAGATTGTATGAAGACCCCCAAGTACAAATTTTAGCTACGTGTTTGTTTTAAAGAAATCATTCTTTTGTCCTTTTACTTATTTTAATATAATAATGTATTCTTAATTCAGAAAAGAGCATATTGTTAGGTTTTCTGATAAGTGAAGCAAAATGCCCTTTCAAAACAAAGTTTTACAACTATTTTTCATGGCATAATTTGTAAGTACAATGTGAAATATTTACAAACTTATTACCAAATTCATGACCTCAAATACTAAATCAATTTTCTATTTAAGAGTGTTTTCAATTTACAAAATAAGTTGCAAGTACTATATAGAACCCAGTTTCTTTATGGTTAACATTTTACTTTGTTATGGCATGAATAGTCCTGATGCCATTCACTGTAAAATGAAATTGGGGAGTATTACCAGCTTGCTGGATGTGCTTATTGCTATGAAAGTACTATTGTCTCTAGGCCCTTAGCTGATAAAGGTAGGAAATATATGAAAAGTTTATATTTAATTGAATGTAAATTTACATAAAATTATTAACCATAGAACTATAAATATGAACTTTTTTTTTTTTTTTTTTTTTTGCTTTTTGAGACAGGGTCTCACTATGAAGTTCAGACTGGCCTTAAGCTCACTTTTGTAGCCCAGGCTGGTCTCGAACTCACATCGATCCTCCTGCCTCAGCCTCCCGAGTGCTGGGATTACAGGCGTGTGCCACCACGCCCGCCTGAATTATTTAGAGATTATATTCTGAACACTGGTTACTTGCACTATAATGAAATATAATTGACTCATCATTGCCAAAAACATGTTATGGTCATTTTTCAAGTAGTAGAAACTTATATCTCCTATATGTAATTCTGAAGTTGTTTTAAAAGGGTGAGAACATAACTTAAAGAATAAAGCAAAGTCATTCAGAAGCAATTGATCCATAATTTTTTTTCTCTTTAGCACAGAATGTACTTTATCCAATATATTATGATAAAAACAAAAACAGTTTTAATAATGTCAGGTCAATGTTTAAGGAAAGTCTCTGCAGAAAACTGGCATGTACATAAATTTAAGTCCCAAACAGTATAAAACTTTTTCTAGGAAGGTATTAATTTGCTCTGTATATTTAATATTATAAGTGACCAGTCACTGGTAAATAAATGTATTCTTTTTGTGTTTCTGTTTAACAAATGTCTCACATCATGAATTTTGTAGAAATTTTCCATAAGACCATATGATAAAGAATAAACAAATGATAAAGAATAAATCAGTGTTTTTCAGTACCAAACTTGTAAAATCAATTTCATGTATGAATAGTGAGATAAAATTATGATTTCCATTATTTCTTATAATTTTATCTAAATTTTAGCATTCAACTAAATTGCTACATTTTGTAGTAAAGGATCATGTATAATGTACAGTACACATAAACTGATGCACAGCCTAAAATCTGTAAACATTTCTAAAGGATATAGTTGTACCAATATATGTTTATTCCTTTCCAATAACATCTAACACAAGAGCATAAGTATATTCAGAAAAATAACAGGGGAGTGTCTTATTACTTTCCTAGGGGACACAGTTTAATGAACATCCATTAATGCAAAGCTTTGAGTAACTACTTAGTATTTATTTATTTATTTGGTATAGTTTGTCACTAACTGAGACTCCTAGTGGTCATCATGTCCCAGCCTCCCAAGTTCTGGGATTACAGGCATGCACCACCACACCTGGTTTCGATGGCCAGCACAGTATACCTGGTGTTCCACGGCCAAAACAGTATGCGGAAGCAGGGATTGAACCTGGATCCATGAGCTTGCCAGACAGGTGTTTAGATTGCTGAGCTCTCTTCCAGCCCCTAACGACTTAATTTTAAATATATGTATTCAATATTTTCTACAAATAGTTGACACTATATGAATTTTTATATACCTTTTATAATATATATATATATATATATATATATATATATATATAATGTATATCTCATATATCTTTTTTGTGGGACTGGAGATTGAATTAATGTCCCTGCACTTGCCAGGAAATTGTTCATTCTACTGAGCTATTAACAGCCTATATCTTATTCTTGATATTTTTATATATCTTAGTTACTTTCTCATTGCTGAGAGCTAGTCCTCAACACACACAAATTAAAGGAGGAGAAGTTTATATTGGTTCAGAGTTTCTGAAGGTGTAAATCCATAGTTGCTTTGTTTCAAGGCAAAACAGAGGGCAGAGCAACATGCCAAAGGGGAATGTCTCCTGGAATTGCATGTAGGAAGCAGAGAGAACAAGGGAGGAAGGAGGGAGAGACATCTTTGTAAGCAAGATCTCCAGTGACCCTTCTCCTCAGACAAGGCTTCACCAGCTAACATCACGTTCAGCTACAAATTCACCCATGTAATAATTCACTGGCAAACATCATGCCCCCATGACCCAATAATTCTTCAAAGCCCCACTCATGTAACAAGAAGTTTGGGGGGAAAATAGATATAAACAACAATAATTTAGAATGCTAATAATGAAATGGTTGAAAATATTACAATTATTAATTTATGAATAATTATGTGCGTGATATCTTTTTACAATAGAAATGACTACTTTTGCACAGTTCCTTAAAATTCAGAAGCCAGGGCATAAAGAGATATTTGTTACAATAATTAAATTACAGATTCATATTTCCAGTAATATAAGAGCTAGTCAGAAGCATGAAACTTTTACAATTGTCATTATTAATTTTCTATTATTGTCCTGGACATAAAAGAGACTATATTGCCGTCTGAAGCCTCAAGTACAAATCCATGTGAATAGAACTAAAGAAAACAAGCCTAAAATTCACATGAACCCAGAAGAGACACAGGAAGACAGAGGTAATCCTTGGCAAAAAGAGAAAAGTAGAACGCACTACAATTATGGGCTTAACATGATATTACAAATCAACAATGATAAAATGAGCACGATACTAGCAGAAACACAGATATGCAGATCAATAGAGCAGCGGGGAGGATCCAGAATTAATCAACAAATACCCTTAAGAAATGATAGGCTCATTAACACATGGTGCTGGAGAAACCGGATGATACACATGGAGGATTGAATTTAGACCTGAATTTCTCACCATGTGTTATGCCAAAATAAAAAGGGATCGATGACCTCCATGTACACACAGATCTACTTAATCTGCTGGAAAGTAAACCTCTTGAAGACACAGGTTTTGGTGAAGATTTTCTGAACATAAAACCAGTCACTCAAGAAATAACATATAATAATTGAAAATAGAAGAATATCAAATTAAAAAGCTTCTGCCCAGTGCAGGAAACAAGCACTAAATTTAAGAGAGATAATCTGCATAATGGGAACAAATATTTTTATCAACTCCTCAACAAAGACCTAATAGGTAGAATTTAAAAGATCTCAAATAAGTGAGCAGCTGAAATGAATAAACACTTCTCAGAGCAAATACGAATGGCAAATAAACACCTGAAAAATGGTTCAGCATTTCTGAATATTAAAAAACACAACTTAGAACAGCACTGAGGTGCTATTATACTCCAGAAAAATGGCTATGATCACAAAATTGAATACTAACAAACACTAACACAGGTTTAATGGCAAAAAAAAACCACTCTACATTGGTTCTGGGAATGGAAGCTTGTAAAACTATTATAGAAATCACTATTGAGATCTCTTAGCTAAGTGAAACGAGAAAGTTCATTTGACTCAGCTAGTTGAAGTCCACTGTAGGTAATTCCATGAAAAGTGTTACAGATATCACATTACAGTGAAACATGTATGCTTATGTTCACAGTAGCATAACTTGTAAGAGCTAATTCTTGCAAGTGGCTTATAGTTCCATGAACAGAGGAGTGGATACCCAAATTTAATATTTCTACCCAGTATATGTACTATGTAAATGATGAACTTTCATTTGTACGAAAATTGGTGCATCTTTAGACCACTGTGGCAAGTGAAATAAATCAGACATACAATTTTGTATATTATATGATTTACCTTAAATTAGAAACTGAAAACACAAATAAACCGCATAACATAAAAGGGAGATAACAGAGAAATATATCACTCTAAAAAAGCAAGGGGACCAAAAGATGGAGGGATGTATCAGACAAAGAAAATAGAAAAAAAAAATAAGATATGCAGCGTGCATGTACAAATTCCCCATGATGAATATAATTCACAGAGATTATCTTAAAATCAAAAGATAAAACTACATTCTGTTTATGTGTATATATAGTCTTAACATAGCAATGCATATAAAATGAAATATTTTGTCTTTGTAAATCAAAGGGATATAGTGACAACAAATGTTTTGTTATTATTATTTCTTTTTTATCATAAGTTATGAGCAGCTCAAAATTTCTATCTTTTTAACACAGAACAAAAATGAGGACATTATTTTGCTTTGTTTATTAATTCTAATTACTATTCTGGTGGTTGGGCTGTAAATAGGTGTACTCCTTCAACCCCACAGAACAGTAGAACATCTATATTTCTTTTTTTTTAATGAGCAGAGCATATTTATTGAGGGAAAGAAAGCTCCTGTCCGAGAGAGGAGTAGGAGGGGGGTCTTGAGTGGGCGTCCCAACATCTATATTTCTTGTCTTGATTTTTTCCCAGCTTTTAACTAGAGTTATCTGTCTCTTTCTCTTAGATGTTTGTAAGAAGAAATGAAAAGTAAATTTTGAGAATTCAGCTGATTAAATTGTGCTGAGATTCCATTATTCTGCAACACGGTCTTATTATTCCCCAAATATATCTGCAAATATGTACCTATCAAATAAGTGATTAAATGAAAGTGAAGAGTTTCATACAGATCCACATGTAGGAACAATTAATTTTTCACAAATATGCAGAGGCAGCTCATTGGAGAAAAAGTAGCCATTTGATCAAGTGATGCTGCACAAATTGCATATTTATGTAAGGAAAATGTCAATCTATATCTTCTACCATATGAAAACATGCGTTCAACCTAAATGTGAAACCTAAAGATGCAAAATTTCTAGGAGAAGACAGAGCAGGAGTTTTGAAATTTGGAGTAAGGCAGTGATTTAGAAACACCACAGTGTATTATACTTAGAAGAAAAAAAAGGATGACTTGTACTTCATGACAATTAGCGCCTTATATTCGCTGAAACAGAAAACAATGTTATGAGAACATGAAGAAATCCATAGGTTTTTGAGAAAATATTTGCAAAGCTTATTTCTGATGATGGTCTTATCTACAATATATAAAGGACTCTTAAAACTTGATAACAATGCAAGTAATCTTTGAAAAATGGGCAAAGTATGAATAGAACTCTACCAAAGATATATGGACAGTACATGAGGACACAAAAAGTTGTTCTTCAACATTAGTTAAGAAAGAAATGCGAATTATTATGACTACAATGAGATAATACTACACACCTAACGAAATGGTCAAATTTAAAAGTCTGACCATATCAAGTTCTAAACTTGCTAATGAAAATGCAGAAACATCCTTCTTTCTTATGAAAGTTTTTTATGAAGTTACACATTTACCATCTGATCCAGCTATTTCACTCCTACATATCTTTCTAAAATTAAGTAAAAGCATATGTCCATAGAAAATCTCATATACAAAGAATGACAAAAGTTTTACTTTTAGTACTCCCAAACTTAAAATGATATAATTGTCCACCAATTTACTGTAGTCTTTCCATATAATGCAAAGGTATTTAGCAAAAATTAGGAATAAAGCCTTCCTAGTACAACAATACGGGTGAATTTCAAATTAATTATGCCATAGAAAGAAGACAAAGTGTATCACACTGCATTATTTTATTTTCAAAAACTCTTTACTCTAGAAAATTGAAATAAACTACATAAACCGAAAACACAGTGGTATTTGTCTATCTAGCAACAGAGGACCTAATCAAAGGAACATGACAAAATTTTGAGGTAATAAAATGCTTCATTATCTAGATGGAAATTACGTTTTCATATCACCAATTACCAACTTGCATATCTTATGCAGTCATGGAGTTTATTATGTTGTGTATTTGATTTTTTAAAATTATTTTATTTTTATTTTATTTCTTGTTGCAGAACTTTTGTTTCTTTGTCTATCTATTTTTATGGCCGGCTCAGCCTGCCCTGAGGGCAGGGCTGGCCACAGTATGTGGTGCCGGGGATCAAACCATGCTCCCTGCAGCCACCTGCAGGTGCTTTAGACCACTGACCCATCCTGCCAGGTCCAGTGTATTTGAGTTTTAAAGTGACTGTCTTGTATATACAAATGTAACTTGCATGGATGAATTTAAAACTAGAATAAAAATAAGTTGAAAATAAATTAACTTCAAATGCTTAAGCTCACACACATCTATGTGGCCACAGTTGTCATTGTATGACTTGCATAGTTGTTAGCCTGTTCAACTGGATGGAAGAAGGGATTCTGTATTTTTTTTAAATTTTATTTATTTATTTTTCTTGTTTTAGAACCTTTGTTTGTCTATTCATTCATTTTTATGGCCGGCTCAGCCTGCCCTGAGGGCAGGGCTGGCACAGCATGTAGTGCCAGGGATTGAACCGCGGTCCCTGAATCCGCCCAAGCTTTCCCAAGCAGGCGGTTTAGACCACTGAGCCATCTCGCCGGGCCCCGGGATTCTGTATTTGATGTTATAGGAAAAGATATAAACATATGTCAAAGACTAGTAAGACTGATAAAAATGAGATACTAACATTAAACCTCATCTTGTTTAGTAGCATAAATTTAGCTCCTTCAGTATCATGAAGTATAATGTAGAACACACATATGAAGAAAAATAATCATGATATATGAACATTAATACAAGCATATTCACAGTAGAAATTATATTGCATAATACATAAATTAAATTGGTTATATGAAAAAATATTTATTTTCTTTTGGGTACTTTCTATATAAAATTAAATGACAGCACAAAAGTTACAAATATAAAAGCACATTATGCAACACATAGACAGTAAATATAAAAGAAAATTAGATTATTATGATTGGCAAAAGTCAATTCCTTTCAACCATTGTCATAGTCTATATCAAAGGAATAAATGTTGTGAAAAGAAAAATCACAGTAGTTCATTAACAAATTCCCATTGTAGGAGGTTTTAGCAAGCTTATTGTTTGCTCTCAGAACATTTTCATTTTTTTCTGTGATATTAGGGAAGGGTCAACAGGGTGTTTAGGCTCTCATTACTAGATGGGACTCATAGTGATTCACCTGTTTACAACCGCCCAAGACCTGAGATAACAGGCATGTTACCACGCCCAGTCTCAATTGCCATCTCAGAACACCTCAGGGGCAGGGCTGGCAAGGCAAGCCTTTTGATCTGCTGAGCTATTTAGTCAGCCTTGAAAGTCTGGAAGAATTTTTTTTTTCTTGGCTGTCTCAGGCTGCATTAAGGGCAAGTTGTGTAAAGCTTTCGGAGCTGGGGATCAAGCCCCGGTCCCCTACGCCTGATTGTGTTTGATGGAGCAGTGTCTCAAACAATTGAGCTAAACCACAAGCCACCTGCTACATTTTCAATACCAGTATGGTTAACAACTGTTTCTTTAGTGAGACCTTGTAGCAAATACATTAAAAAAAGGAATTATCTTTGAAAAATATCCCCCACAACCTTAAAATAGATAACTTTGAAATGATTGCTGTTGGCCTGGGAGATAGCTCAGTGGCATAAGCACCTGTTCATCAATTGTAAGGTCCCAAGTTGTATTCCCAGTATTGAATAATAATAATAATAATAATAATAATAATAATAATAATAAAACCTGTTAAAAATGAGTCTCATTTGTTCAACATCCCAAGTCAAGTTACACAGTCACAGCTATCTTAAATCAAGGCCAAACTCATTTTGTCTTGAATGTTTCACTATTGATTACATTCTTTCTCAATTCAAAGGGGAATGAGTGAAGTATATCAATGAACAATTTTGGGGGGCTATGGCATCATCATGAAGTTTTCTTTGTATCTATTTTTGTTTTGTTTTTTGCAGAACCAAGGATTGTACTCAGCCCTGTGCACTGCCAAGCAAGTGCTTATTCTACTGAGCTACCTCCCCAGCCTCAATTTATTTGTATAATGTATATTTTCCTAATATTAGTTGAGCAATTACTAGATTGTGGGCATTGTCTTCAACTCTGCATGATGTTTTTCTGACTTTTCCATTAGTATATTGCTAATTAGTAAATAGATAATTTTTAAATAGAAATAAACATATGAAATTACATTAAATCTCATCATACATCAGAAATTCAAATATATTGAGGAATTTTATGTATAATCATTCAAATGTGAATAGTAATGGATGGTTTATAATTACTTTTAGTTGCTTCTTTGTATTTTGTTACACATTTATCAACTGACACACATTATTTTCATAAAACAAAGTTTTTTTTTAAAATTGCATCCTTAGTTGCTTATAGGAAACTTGTGGCTAGTACATCAGACTAGATAATTTAAAATTTGACCTGATCAATTCAGTTAATATGGGAAAGGTGGAATTTGAAAAAAAGTGTATTATAGAAGGATTATACAACAAATGATTGACACTGAATTAGCTAACTAATAAAAATAAAATAAACTCATCTTTGAGTCAGTCTAATTACTCATTATATAAAACTTAAACGTGTAAATTTAAATTGTGAAAATATAATAACATGCATCAAAACATATCAGTATTTTAACTAAAGTAATAAATTGCAGAACAATACCTATGGAATAAATCATTTATTTATTGTTTGTTTGTTTGTTTTTTTGCAGGACTGGGGTTTCACCCTACTACCTTGCACTTGTCAGGCAGGCACTTGTGCCAAAGAGCTATCTCTCCAACCTCCAATAAAACATTTATTTAAATAATTGTTCATACATTATAAATGATTATATTTATAAAATGAAAATATATTTCCAGTAAGTTTTATTTACTACTATACTACAATAATCTATTAGTGTCTCTTACATGTAACAGATGCAAACCTTTATTAGTTGAAAAATTCACTAAATATTCTTCTGTGTACTTAAATTCTGACAACAGTATGTAAGACAGTCTGCTATACGCAGAATATTACTTTGTAGAGTTCAGTTCAGCACCTTTCATTTTCAGGAATTTATCCTATATTAATTTTATCAACTACACATATATACATGCACTCAGTATTTAGAGATAATTCTTTTACAAGAAATAATATTCTAAGAACTGATATGAATATACTTTCTTTACAACTGAAATCTGGTTTAATAAATTAAGGCGACAATTTCAAATGGTATATGCATCCATTAAAAGTATTGATCATTTCCTACGAACACACAACCACAATTAATTGATAAATCAGCCAAAAATATAATGAAATATGACATAGATAAAACTACATACATATATTGGAAGTTGCAGTTATGTTTAAGGAAACTTCTGGAACGAAATGCACCAGAATGGTTACAATGCTTATCACGTTGCTGTTAGACTTTTATTATCACTGCAATTTTGTCTATTGCTAGATTTTCTTTACAATTCTCACTCATTTTGACAGGCATAACAACAAAATTAAATTCATTTACAAAGTAGAAAAATGTTTCCTAACATCTAAAAATACGTGACTAAACGGCAAAGCACAAATTCTAAAATACAAAATAATATACAGATTAATCTAATTTTATCATTTTTCCTAATTTGAGATCAATAATTCATCACATTTTCTATTTTTTATTTATATTCTATGACCAAATTTAGATAGTTAATATGGTAATGTACATTATTTTCTATGTTAGTGTGCCAAATCAGCTTTGTGGATTTTTCTGTTTTTATAGAAATATTATAATCTGTTCCCATAAAATATATAAAAGGCTATATTCTGTGAATGTTTATTCAGATACAAATGAGTAATTCTTGCCTTTCATAAAAATGTGCTAAATACATTCCTTACCTTTCAATGAAAAGTAAACACAGGTCTTTTGTGAGAAAAGTTCTGTAGCAGAAAAGAATCCTGTAAATAAAAACAATAAATATCTTTTTAAAAATTTTATTTTGCAAGTTTGGTTCATATTACCGATTTGTAAATGAGCAGTTAGTATGGTCAACATTTCAAAACATTAAAATAAATTTGATTGCAATGATATCGTATACACTGAGAGAAGATACGATCTCAGTTAGCACAAATTACCCCTCCCATCCAGCAGTTGGTGGAGTTGAAACCTGCTGCAAACAGCTATAAAAATGCCATCTGCTTTGTAATAATACTAACATTCAAATGCCCCTTTGCTTTATCTATTTTGTGGCAAACACTGAAAAATGCTTTTTTAGCAGGCAGCTTGGGGCACATTGTAAGGCAATTTATAAAGAGAAATATAATAAAAATGGTGTAGCTGACTCACGGCAACATGGGTTCGCAAACCTTGTAGACCGGCATAAACCAGGCTTGCCAAGCATCACACACAGAACTTATTAAATCTGCTGCGTGAATTGTAGTTTGCGTGCTGCCTAGCCCCTCCTCCCTCTGCCAATAAACGACAGCCCCGTTTTACATTATAAAACTACGTGCTTGTGAGATATTTAGAGAGGAAAAAATAAACATCCGTAGTCACACTACCCAATGACGCCATTAGAGCATTTGTATACAGTTTTTAAATATATAAACAGGACTCATTTTTTAAGCGACCCGTTACCAAGTAAATGGGAATTCATAATAGACCGCTGGGAGAAGGAAGAACACTCTTCTTCCCTAATTAGAAACTACAGCAGTTATTTTTGTCTCATGTCTACGCTTCTAAAATATTACATAATATATATGTAATAATGTAGTTGTAAAGCTGAAATGTTGCAAGAATCATCTTGCAAAGGTTTGCGTCTCAGCCACCAAAGAATGTATAAGAGGGAGGGTGGAGTTAAAGGCTCCGAGGGTTTGACCATTCATTGGTCATAGCAATTGTCAATCAAGATTGTCCACCAAATGAGGGGAGAACTAAAGGCAACCTGGGAACGAAATTGATGGAAAGTGGGCCTGAAAGAGTGCAGTCTAGCGATCAAAACCGAGAAGAAACTGCAGCTTGAAGCGGCCTTGTCGCCAGGCAGTTGCCCCAGTCTCCACTGTCCCTGACACCTCAGCGTCACTGTGCAACTCTGCTCCGAAGCTGCTGTAGTCTCTGCCGACTCGCAGTTTGTGTTTGCTCGGCTTGCGCCAGGCATGCGAGAGTCATTCTCTGCCGATTTTCGCGCGCGATGTTTACGGTAGTCATCACTTTATGAGGTTTGCAGACTTGGAACACGGCAGAAACAGGGACCCTGCTGCCAAATGGCTTGCTGAAAAGGAGATGGCAAGCTCGGTTAGAGATTGGGGGAACACTGGCGGTTGTAGGTGTAGCAGGAATTGGAGCCGCCGCGGCCGTTAAAGAAGGAGAAGGGTATCTGAGCCTTACAGAAGTGCATCCAGGCACCATCCGGTATAACTTCTGTGGATAGGCTACCACAGGCTGTTAGAAACAGTGTGCGGGCGCTCAGAAATCTTCGCGATGAATAGGCACGTTATTCCTTAAGACAATTCATGATCTCAAAAGATAACATGATGGACTCAATAAAACTGTATATATGACAGTTTCAAACAATCAGTACAGAATGTGAACCTTCAAAAAAAGAACGTGAATGGAATTCAGGATGAGGACGTAAGCAATAATGTGGTGTCATACAAACGTATCCCTTAGAAGGTCAGGAATAAGAAAGCTCCAGAGAAAAGCATGAAGTGAAGGCTGAAGTGAAGGAAGTTTATAAAGCAGTTTTTGAGTAAAAGACTAAAGAAATTTCTTTAAAAACTTACTGAGGTAAACGGTGAAGAGAAAAAGTGGAGTCTACAGATTAGACCAGAGCAATGAAGATGACAAAAGCTGTAAGATAGACTGGAGAACAGCAAAGGTTGTTTCTGTACCTGCCACTCAGTCGCAGCACTCAGCAGTCGCAACTGCTTTGGGGGAAGGGAGCTGAAGCTAATACATCATTCTTCAATTTCTGAGTTCTCCTGAGATTCCTAAGACTGGAAAGCCACAATCACCAGAACATGCCATCCTTAATGAAGACTTTCACACTGGTCGAATTTTTCATGATAACGGTGTTCAGAAATCCACCTGTTATACAGAAATAAATGGTACATACAATAAAGACGGCAAAGACTATGGAAACTAGGCAAATCACAAATAAAAAAGAGGCTGGTTGAAAGGTTTTTATTTTTTTAAAGTAGATAAAATGTGTTTATTAGTACATATTAATCACAAAAATCAATAGATTTCACTTTGGCAGATTTATACCAACATGTAACATCTTTTAATTATTCCCCCATCGCTTGGCATCTCCTTCTACCTTCCCTCTTGTTCCCTTGCTCTTCTTTCAAGCGGCTTGAAAGGTTTTTAAAGGAACTTAAAAATTCAGGGTTGGCCAAATAACTCAGTGGATTAAAGCACCTGCAAACAGGTGCAGGGGACAGGGTTTCGATCCATGGGACAGCACTGCAGGCTCTGCCCCCTGAAATGTGCAGAGACTGCAATTGAGACTGGGTGTGGTGGTGTGAGCTTGTAATCCCAGCTCTTGGAAGACTGTAAACAGGCAGATTACTATGCATCGGGTAGTGAGACCCTGAACACCCTGTAGACCCTTCACTAAATGCACACACACACACACACAAAAAAAAAAAAAAAAAAAAAAAAAACTTAAAAATTCAAACATAAGAAGCTAAGGATCTTTAACCCGATTTTAAAAATACAAATAGAACCTACTGTATAACTTGAAAATTGTATATTTTCACAAGTGCTTAAGCATCAATTTATTCTTTCCAGCTTGTTGTAATAAAAGTCTGCAAAATACGGAAAATGTTGTAAATTATCTAAAGCATGCTGTTAGTTTAGGTCAACAGTTTTATTTGTTGTGAAGTCATTTTCTCATATTGTTATTATATTATAGCTGTGAAAAAAATAAGAATTATTAGAAAAATAGTAAATTACCCAATTATCACGGAAAGAGTTTGTAGTGCTTGATACATTGTGTCAACTTGGCTGGATGACTCAGTAGCATTGTACCCTGTTTGTGGGAGTCCTAACATGGGGTACAATTGATTCCTCCCTGGAGTGTGACCAGGGCCTGCCTAGGATATGATTGGCTCTTCCCTAAGAGCAGGATCAAGGGCCCACCCTAGGGTATGATTGGTTCCACCCTAGGGCACAATGGGCCCATGTCAGAATGACTGAGCACAAAGAAACTTTTTAAATGGCTGAAGGAGTCAGGGCTTCACTTCGTCGGAGAAGTTTCAGTCTTTGCATTCAGCCTGGACTTCATTATCTGGCTTGTAGCATAGACTCTTTAGTATCCAGCTTGGATCTTTCTCCATCCATCGCAGACTCTTCAGTGTCCATTACAGACACTTCAGTCTTTCATTGCAGACCCATCAGCCGACAGATAGAGAATTACACAGAGTGCTACAGTGAAGTTCAGACCTTGGGACTGAACTCTGCAGTCTGGAATGTGCAGATGCCCTGTGGGCACTTCCTCATCTGACTCTGGCTGACTACTGTAAGCCAATCTTATAATTCCTTATAGATTGTATATTTTGTGTTAATATCTATTCTTTATATCTATTCTGTTCCTTTAAGTAAAACTCTGACGAATAGTGTTCTTTTTTATTTTGTATTTTTTTATACAGCCAGAAGACTAAGGATTTAAATCTGCTTGCACTTGTTGTGCCTTCATCACTTTGGTATAGAAATGAAATTGGACTGCTTGAAAAAATATTAGAAGGGCTGGCCAGGTAGCTCAGCGGTTTAAGGCACCAGCTTAGGCAAAGTGCAGGGGCTAGCAGTTTGATTCTGAGCATGCTATACCAGACCTACCAACAAGGCCACTGAGATAGCAAATGAGACTCGCCATTGGGGCGCACATCTGTGATTTCAGCACTTAGGAGATGGAAAACAAGAGTATCACTACAAATCTGATCTACTTACTGAGACCCTGTAAATAAGATAGACTGTGTCCTAAAGAAAGAAAAAAAGAAAGAAAGAAGGAAAGGAAGGAAGGAAGAAGGAAAGAAAGAAAGAAAGAAAGAAACAAAGAAACAAAGAAACAAAGAAAAAAGAAAGAAATTGCATGTACTGGTTGATACAATGCATCAACTTGAGAAGTTTAGAAGGTTAACTAAGTGATTCAGCAGGGAGTGCAGTATCCTCACTGTATATTTTTCTACTTTATATTTTATTTACTTTTATATATCTTATTAATTTCAATGAGAAACAAATAGCAATGAGACAGATTCAAATCAGGTTAGTAAGATAGTTACAATAATTAATACATTGCATATTGTTGTCTTCTCAGTAGTTATTTAGAGTACAAGATGCAGACATAACATCTTGTGTAAGCACTATTAGTACAAATGATTTTTCTCACTGAAACAAGAGAACGTAGTTTTATATCTATTCTATTTTTTTTTTCAGTAAGAAATGGACCTTCATTTAAATCCCTCTTGTATGTTTTGTTTTGTCAGAGGTAGGTGTTTGATTTCCATTCAAATATTGTAGGTGCATGAATTCATCAAAATGATTCAATATAGCCCAACAGTCTATAATAATAGTGCATTATCAGTAGAACTGGCCATGTCAGAAGCTGTTGAATTGAGCATTTTACAGTTCAGCATAATAATATAGCTTTGCTTTTTGTACCTCGTGGTTAGACTTTTCTGCTAGATGCTCAAGACCAAGATAAACTAAGACCTACATAAGAAACAATGTAACTTTTGTATCAGACAAGATCATCAAATCCTCTCAGGATTTACCATAAAACCAGATAAAATGGTTAGTAGATCTTTTGTCAATACCAGCCATCTGGATGGGTCATGATCATTGCTTGAACAATTTGCTCATTGTGAAAGCATGGTGGAATGTTTTCTCTCTAGGTGACTCTCCTCTTAGGCACATTACTCATTGTCAATCACTTTCTTCTGTAGCCCCATAATCCCCTTGATCAGAAAATTTGGGACACCACTGAGTTATAGGGTGTTGTCACACAGGTTCTCTTATTTCTTGAGTTCTCACTGACCTTGAAGGGCTAGGGCCAAAATATCCTTGACGCCTTCCATTTTTTTTCTAACTTTTTGTCTTCAAACTTAAGTCATTAACCATACAGAAGAGAAGCTTAATGATATTATTAACGTATAATATAGGCTCTTGAGCTTAACATCATTATCTTTCTGAATGTCCAGATCAGACATAACATGGAACAGGGATTTTCCAACAATTAATTAATGTTCTAAACTTTAAATCCCTATAAAATGTGAAAAAAATTATACAATATTTAAAAAAGAAATTTAGGAATCTAACTATATACAAAATTGTGGCAGGATACTCCTATGACTTTTTCCCCTTGTCTCTTACTCTCTTTCATTAACTTTAAAAAATAATGAAATTTTACTTGAGAGTATAGCTGTAATTGAAATGACATTAGAAGTAGTACACATTTAGAAGACCAGAAAGATAGGTATTCCAAAATTCATTTTAGTATTACGCATTGCTACCTTCGGTGTCGTTGCTTGGTTCCCACATATCAGCATGTATACTTAGTCAGGGAGAGAGTTCTACCAATTAATTGCTAGTTTCAAACCTCATGGAGATTTTTAGAACCATTGTCTTAACCGTATTGTAGATAAATGTGTGGTTTTGCCCCTGCCATGTTTTCTAACTTCTACTTGCACTGTCCATTGTTTAATCATTAGGTTCTCACTTTCCATTTAACCATTTTACCTTTCCATTTTTATTTCTTCTTTCGAGTTCTTATATTAGGCAGACTACATGATATTTACACATGTAAGTCTGATTTATTGCACTTGCAAATATATCTTCCAATTCACTTCTATAAAGAATTTGAGTTTATTATTCCTTATAGTTGAGGAGTAATCCATTGCATAAAAACACAGCTTTCTTTCATCCATTCTTCAGAGTGATGGACATTTCAGTTGTTTCCAAGTTTAGCCTATCACAAATTGTGCTACTATAAGCATAGGTGCACACATATCACTATGATACGATGTTTTCAGTTGTTTTTGGTAAAATTAGAAGTAGAGGAACAGCTGGATTGAATGAGATTTCCAGTCCCACTTTTTTAAGGATGCTTCACACTGATTTCTGTAATGGTGACACCAGTCTACATTCCCATGCGCATCAGAGAAGAGTTGCATGCATTCAAATACTCTTGCATTCCTGGAATAAATCCTATCTGGTCATGATGAATAATCTTGATGATTTGTTGTATTCTATTCATGAACATTTAATTGAGGACTTTTGTACTTATGTTCATGAAGCATAATGGCCTGTTCCCTTTTTAGTGTTGCATCTTTCTGTGGCTTGCGTATCAGTCTAATACTTACCTCCAGGAGTGATTTTGAGAGGATTGGTTCTTTGCAATTTAACTACAGTGTTTGAGGAGTATTGGGATAATATCTTTTGTAAATTTCTTGTAGAATTCAGCTGTGAATCCATCAGGACCTGAACTTTTGTCTGTAGGGCCTTTTTTATTACATTTTGCATTTGATTGGTGATTATTGGGTTATTGAAATTTTTATATGTTCTTGATTCAGTTTTGTACAGATTTTTAGAAATCTGTCCATATTTTCTGTGTCTTCAATTCTGTGAGAGTAAAGATTCTCAAAGTAACTATTTATGATCCTCTGTATCTCTGCTGGGTCTGTAGTAATTTCACCCTTTTCCTTCCTTTTTGCGTGAACTTGAGTTCTTTCTTTCCTCTCTTTCATGAGATTGGCTAGGGGCTTATCAGTTTTATTTAATCTTTCAAAGAAGCAGCTTTTGATTCCTTAATTCTTTGTATTGTTTTCTTCTTCTTGATTGAGTTAACTTCTGCTCTAATCTATCATTTCCTACTGCATTTGGGATTCCTGTTTGGTCTGCTATTAACTTTTTAGACGTTTCAGGTTCAGCATTAGGGTATTTATTTGCTCCAGTTCTCTTTTCTGAATGCGTGAGTTTACAACTATAAATGTCCCTCTAAGAACTTCTTTAATTACATCCCATAATTTTTGATACACTGTGCTTGAATTTTCTTTCAATCATAATATATGTTGTTTAAGTTTTGTTTAATTTCTTCTGAAATCTATTAGTTGCTGAAGAAGGTGTTGTTTAATTTTCTCTATATCTGAAGTTTTTCTGGTATCTTTTGTCATTTATTTCCAGTTTCCTTGCACTGTGGTCAGGTAATATGCATGGGATAATTTCTGTTTTCCTGAATATACTTAAATATGAGCTATGGAATAGTATGTAGTCTATTTTAGAAAATGTCCCATATGTAGCTGGAGAAAATGTGTATTCCCAAGTGGTTGGGTGAAACACTGTGTTTATTGACTTTGTTGATTTGTTCCAAGTTCTGGTACAGTTCTGCTAGTTCTTTGCTACATTTTTCTCTCCTTGACTTATCTTTCTGGGATACGGTATGTCAAGGTCTCCTGCTAAGATTGTGGCATTAGATAGTAGATTTTTCATGTTAATTAAGATTTGTCTCACATAGCTGGGTGCTCTTGTGTTGGGTGCATACATATTTCTGAGTGTTATGACTTCCTCTTGAATTTCTCCCCTAACCAGTATGTAGTGGCTTTCTTTATTTTCTTTGACCATTCCTGGTTTGAAGCTGAGACTGTCTGCAAACAGGATTGTGACCCCTGCTAATTTTTGGTGGAACTTGGTCATGTACTACTTGTTCTGTCCTTTGACTTTTAGCCTACGAATTTCTTTATCAGTTAGATTTGTTTATCCTGTAGAGCATATTCTTGGATTTTGCTTATTAATCCACTGTGCCACTCTATGTCTTTGAACTGGTGAATTGAATCCATTAACATTGACAGTTATAACTGAGATGTATTGATTTATGATTGACATGTTATTTATCTGCTCTAGCTTACCCTTTTTCTCTTGCATTTATTTATTCCATTTGGTTGGTTTATTCTGTTCTCGTTTGTATAGTTCTGGACTTTTTAGTTCCTCTCTAGAATATCTTTTAGCAGATTGTGTAGGGTTGGCTTTGTCATTATGAAATTCTTTAGTTTTTTTTTTTTTTTTTTTTTTTTTTTTTTTTTTTTTTTTTTTTTTTTTTTTTTTTTTTTTTTTTTTTTTTTTTTTTTTTTTTTTTTTTTT